>JAQZBX010072346.1:0-15081 GCA_029593785.1 Cabassous unicinctus | reverse complement strand
GTTTCTCTCCGGGTTTAGCTCATGTTTCCTCCACGAGGTCAGCTGTAGACGATCAGGCAAACGGCTCGCTTCTTCTCCTGGGGCCTTCGCTTCTCTTCTCCTGGGGCTTTCTTTCCAACATCAAAACTGCTTCTCAAAAAACTGGCTTCAACTCTGTTCGTTGCCTTGCCTTTTATATTTGATTCCCCACCCACCAAGGGGTGGGGCTCAACACCCTACTGACGTGGCCCAGTCAACGCCCTAACCATAACTTAATCATGCCCAGATTAACAGATCAGTTTATAAGCATGATCCAATTATATTTTTGGAATTCATAATTACATCAAACGGCCCAACTAACACCAGGGGAAGAAGGGAAGCATTTTAATGACCACTAAAGCCTGAGAACACTTTGAACTTCCAGTTCTAGCAACATGGTAGACTGAGCTAAAGTCGACTTCCCTCCAGCTACAATCAAGTGAAAATGCTATAACTGAAACCTAACTGAACGTAAGTGAAATTCATAAAAGTCAGAAATAAAGAGAGTGAATTTAGAGGGAGAGGAGTAAGCTGTGGCAGCCTAGTAAGCTATGGGACCAAATAAAGAAACCAGGGGCTAAAAAGCAGTGGTGCTAGAATTTCCCAGTATAGTACCCTCAGTGAAAGAAGGACTATAAAAATGCCCAACTCAGGAATACAACAGGGAATTATGTCTTTTCCTAGAACACTGGGTGGGAAGGGGGTCTCTTATTAAAACTGGTTCCAGATAAGTTGAAAACTGCTGTTTTCAGCAATGCTATACATGTACATGAGGCCTCAAGCTAGGCACTTCTGGGGCTAAGAAAGTTCTCTTATCTCATATACGTGTACTGTTTTATAGAAATTGTTGACCTGTAGCTCTATGAAAGATATCAGGGAACAAGAACTTCTATAAAGCCTTACCTTGATCGACTCCGATCCTTATTACGATCTGAGCTCCTTTCGCGATCTCGGTCACGATCTCTCTCTCGATCCCGGTCTCGATCTCTCTCTTTTGTCCGGTCACGATCCCTATCCCGTTCTCGTTCCCGCTCCCGTTCCTTCTCCTTTTCTCGTTCACGTTCTCTTTCCCTTTCTCGTTCCCGTTCTCGCCTTTCTCGTTCCCTTTCACGCTCCCTCTCTCTTTCTCTCCGTTCTTTCTCAATTTCCTGTCTTTCTTTCTCCTTTTTGCCTTTCTCTTCTTCCAGTTTCTAGAAACCAATAAAAGTACTTTTAGAGTTAACTCTGTAGCTCCAATATTCAGTTTTTTCCCGGCGCAATGCCCAGTATTAGGAACAAAAACACCAAAACAACTGGTACTTTAATATTAAATACTGATGGTTTTAACTTGACAAATTAAAATGAAGCAATCACAAGACTGATAGATTTTGTGCAAAACCATATATACTCTACATAGACTAGGAATCTCCAATCTTGGATGCTGGGAGAGTGTGTCAAGTGTAGCTGGTCACTCAATATTATGTAATAACTAAAATGACCTTGAGGAATGTGGTGGTTCACAAGTATTTCTAGAAATACAATCACTCAGCACTTGACTAAAGCTTAACTCTGCCCATTATGAATTTCTAGAAAACAAATGGGACCACTAATAACTATAACCCCAGACTTCCTATTACCTAATGGTTACTTGTTTGAGGGTTTTAAAGGAGGGGCAGGGGAAAAGAGGCAGATCAGTATAATATAAACAAATAATCTTCTGCCTTTTGGCTGACCCACCCTCCAAAAGAAAGAAGAGCTGAACTCAGGCAAGATCTGCCTTATTCTCTATGAAAACATTTATTCCCACCATTACAGATAAACAAAGTTTGAAAATCACGCACTTCAAGCAAAAATGTACATAATTGTCATATTTTCATTTAACAACTTTTAAAAGCAACATATTTATGCCCATTATGCCTATAAGACAGTAAAAATATATCAATAATGATAAATCCATCCTTGGAAGGAACGATTGTATATTAACTTACAGATGCTGTGCTAGGACATGGATCGCCAACACTGGATTAACCTTGCCTACAAGCTATGTTTCTGGGAGGAAGAGCAAGTACATGGTTCAAAAATAAACCAAATAACAAAGTCAGACCAAGTTTGTACCCTGACAAGATTACCAGTGTACCACAGGGTTTCTATACAAACTCAGGAAAAAAAAAACTCCCCAAACAAGAAAAACAACAAAACAAAACACATTTATCCCTTTGGTTCCATGTTTAGTGTCACTGAAATGAATTTTAAACTGCAACAATAAAATGTGCATTTTTCTTTTTCATTTCTGTAAAGCATTTTAAAACTTTAAAAAGCAATCTTACCTGTTACTCTTTTTCTCTTGCTCATGGATCAGAGAACTGATAGAGGAGGATTATGAAAGAAGAGCTAATGCATGAAACATCAATATAATCAGCTGCTATGCCCAATCTATATCAAAGTACAATACAGGCAAAGCCAATACTGAATACATTGAAAGTAAGAAGAGAGGAGAAAAGAAACGATAGAAAGAGGACAGAAATGGAAACCTATTTAAAGGGGCAAAATCTTATTTCTGAAAAAGTTCTAATGTAACAAATATTTATATTGTAAAATGAGGCTAGACTACAAAAAACTTACCTCAATGTCATAAAACGCTTATTAAGAATTTGTTTATTTCTGAAAGATACTTACAGATTATTTTAGCTGTTCCAATAACAATTTCCTTTGTAGAATATCTGAATTTTTCACTCTTGCTTATTCAATGCACTATTTATTTTTTAGGTGTTTCACTTATGTATTAACAATTTGTTTCAAGACTCATTTCAAAATTTTGTTTGAAGTAAATGAAAAAGTGAGTCTAGTCCATATTAAATGCTTTTCTAAAAATCATATTTATTAAGTATATACACACATAGATATTTAAGACAAAAAGACTGGAGAAAAATGAAATGGAGCAAGTATAGAAAAATATGAGAAAGTAACGAAGAAGAAAGGACAGATAAAAAAAAAATCATAAATCTTACCTCATTCTCTCTTCAGACTCGTCCGTGCTGTAAATGGACGCCCCCTGCCACGCTGATACCCTAACAGTCTGTGGTTATTTAATAAACTCATACCAAAACATGCAAAGGTTCACTGAGCTCATTTTTTGTTACTACAGTTTGAAATATCCCCTTTAGCCATACCACCCCAATAAAAACTGTGGGGTTATTTTTTTGGTTGTTTTTGGTTTTTTTTTTTAAAGCGCGTTTTAGAAATTCAAAATATTACCCCCAGTGAGCTATGTCTAAGGCAGTCAAATGCCTGACAGCTTCTCAATCTCTGAAGCAAATATCTTTTGAATTCATTTTTTTAAACATATGATTTCCTCTTAATTTACCAATGACATGACAGGGTTTGTTCAACAAATAACAGGAAGGGGGTAAACCACACACACAACTGTATACCATTTTTAAGCTTACTCAGACACTAAATTTGAGTATTGCACCTAACCAGAAGTAATCCTCTAAAATGACTTCCCACGGACTACCTTTTAACTCTAAAAATTTTGGAGAATAGCATTTGTGCTTTTAAATACATTCCATTCCTAAAAAAGCACTGTGTATGTGAGCTACGGCTGGGCATCTGGTTAATAATTGTTCAGCAGCATTAATTCATTATCATTAATTATCAACTTGAGATTTTGAAAACAATGAGAAAAAATATAATTATTTGAAAAGAAAAAGTGAACTCTTAACATTTCACTGATTCAAAAGCCACTCAGTTTATGGATAAAAACCAGTAACATTTATTATCTCTACATCAAAATACATTTCATGCAGTGTTTGCCAATTCACTGTTCATAAGCATCACCTTCAACACCAGCGAACATTCACAGATGCACTGTCACTGAGAGTAGCTTTCACAGGCAAAACTCGTGAGTGGGATTTACTGAACACAAATACCCATCTTCCAAGCCAGTTACCCCTTTGCATATTTTTCTGAGGGGGCATCCATAAATATAATAAAAAACAGAAGCTCATACTTACATCCTATTCCTTGTTACTTTCCAAGCTGAGAGTTTCATCTTGCATTAGTCACCATATGATCTCTATCATAATGGTGGGGGTCAATGAATAGATTAGCTTTATGGGAATTTACAGTTCTTCCATGCATCTAAAATTTGGTAAGTCTGGTAACCACTGACTTGCTTTTCAAAATTTCCCCCTCTCAACTTAAATCTATACAAATATAAATCTTTAATTTTAATTTCAGCTCTAAAGAAAAGGTTTTCCTAAGATTAAACAACTGCCCCCCAGAAATAAACTACAGTGTATGTCATCCTGCTGCCCCTTGAATCTAATTTAAATCTGAACTTGGTGTTTATGTTGAAATCTAAAAAAAATTAGCCTTTATTCATATTAAAGTGAGAAGACTGTAATCAGTAAATGAAAAACTAAGCATGATATGTCCACTTTAATATGGTATTGGTGCTCTGTTTCTTTCTAAATATCAATTAAACCTATAAAAAGCATTTAAATTATATTCTAATGTAAGGTTGATTTCTTTTTTTCCTGTTTGCTTTGGATTCTGTAAAAAGTCTAGTTTGGTATCAAGTGAAAAAAAACAAGAATACTACCTTGTGTGTGTCTCTGAATTTGCTGATCTCTCGGGATATCAGGTCTCTTTTGTCTTCTTCCATTTCTATAGCATTTATATCCTCCTAAAAACACAAGGACAGAAGGGAATGCATAAAAATCAATCAGCATCAACACAAACAAAGAAAATGCAAAGGTTAGGTATTTTGTACAGGTCTTACAAAAACATGCGTAAATAAACAGTCCTTCTATAATAACAAATCTAACAATCTGAAAATAAACAGTAAAACAAAACAAAACAAAAAACAGATGTATAAGGACAAGAATCACAAATATGGCAATTAACAGCGGTAAACAGCTATTGTCAAAGCGTACAATGTTAACGAACCTTAGTGATGAGTGGATAAGGGATCAGTGGGGCCACTGGAAATCTCCGGAATATCTATGGAAAAACCACAAAAATTAAAAAAACAACAACCATTTCACATTACTCTGAAAAGCAATGCTCTGTATGTTTATACTGTAAGCAATGCAGTATTTGTGACATTTCTTGATGCCAAATTATTTGATAGTAAAAACAACTATCCCTCCCATTTACTTACCCTACACCCTCCCTCCAACACCACCCACTAATGTGATAAGGAGGGTCTCATAGTATCCGGATTATGAGACCCTCTGGACTTTTTTCCCTAATACTCTCCAAAATAAAGGAAAAGTTATACCAACAAAACTTACCCATAATTCCTGCCACAGAGCAGGATTTCTGTGAGCCCCTCCTCCTAACCCATATCAAACGTTTACTTTTTTCCCCTCTTACTCCACTAATGAGGGAAGGGAAGGAACAAACTCAACAGGCCTAAATTACCCTTTACCTGACTGATCCTACCAATCACCATTCCCCATAGATTGCTACTTCACTACACAGGTTTTAAAGACTCTTTATCAGTTAGAAAATGCCAAGTAATAAAAAAATGTATTTGGCCACAAAGAAAATTGAGGATGGCCCTAATAAGACACTGAAATTCAAAGAATAACATGAACATAAATATCCCTGGATAATTAACCACAATATATATGTCTTATAGTTATTTTCATAGCACATACAACACAGGCAAATAAAATACCTCCAGTATTTTTAAAGAACATTTCCTATAATTTCTCTAAATTTATACAAAGAAATGGGTATAAGAAAACCAAACATTTCCTTGCAATCTGGACTCCCTACTGTCAGTTGGCTTAAGGAAATGACAGTCAATCCACTGGAGAGGAGTGTTTGACATTGCACTGCTCTATCTTAGTCCTCCAGTTAGATGCTCAACAGCATTACTGTCCATGGTGGGTTACTAAAAGAAAGGCAGCTAAAAATTAAAGAATGAATGAAAATTCTCAGTAAATGATATCTACTTTCCTGCTTAGAGCAGAGACAGAACAGTCACAATTAAGGGGTAAGGCAGCCAGTCACTGTATGGCTAAGGGGAAAAAAACCCAAATTTATTACCTAGTATCAGTTCCTACTTCATCGCCCAAGTTTTTTTTTTTTTACTGAATTTGAATCGAAAGCACTAGCTTCCATGCCAGTGCATTCCAAACATACAAAACAGGAACATGTTTGGTCAGAAAATTAGGAAGCTAATTGGTAAAGACTGTCAAATTAGGCTTAAAAGCATATCATCATCAACACCAGTCATTCTGTTTTCCCCTCAAAAGCAGAAATGTAATGAAAGTGCAACAGTAACATCATAAAAAATAAACTGCAGAAATGAGTCTTTTGTCAGAAATCAGTAACACATACGTCCTCCTTCTTTTCCTTCTTCTTCTTCCTGGGGTGAGAGTCAGATTCCTGTGATGGGGCATTGAGCTCACTGGAGTATTCACGTATTAAAACTTCAATCGCCCCTTTAATCATCTGATCTCTTCTCTTTGTTTCTTCATCTAAGGCTTCTTCATCATCATTAGTGACAGTCTCTGGCCTGGCATTCTTAAAAAACAAAGGCAAATTTTGGGGGGGGAAGGGGGAAATCAAACAAGAAAATGAAAATCATTCTAAAGAGTTGGTAAAGAAACAAAAAAGAAACAAAAGCACATTTTCTCTAAAACATCTCTGTAGTCCTTCTAAAGGCAGAGCTGGTTTTCTCTTAACGCCACAAAACTGAGCTTCATTTATTTTATTTAGTTGTTTTTTTTTCTTGGGATACTGGTGCTTTTACATTTTCTTTTCCGGTTCCCTCGATAGCGAAAATTCTGGCCGTTAACCAGGTGGCAAAACATTAAATGGCAGGCCTATCATCTACACAACTGTTCTGCAAAGCTTTCATGATTTTTCATATTGTGTTGCTCAACAGTATTCATATTCATATTGTGTTGCTCAATAGTTGCCCAAACTATTTACTTAGTAACTAAAGTTTTTACTAACTCATTCTTGCAAACAGACATTAAACACTTGCCAATTTATTTATTGTGGTAAAATCAGAATACAACGTTATATATGATAACCACCATTAAAACAAACAAAAGCATGTTAGGGTTAAACAAACAAAAACCAGTAGACAGCTATATACAACAAACTGCAAGAATAAGGTAGGTGAGGGACTGAAAGCATAGCTTGTTTCCCACTCTGCTTCCTACAAATTCTGTAATGGGGGAAAATACCACTTTAAAAAATCGATATATGATAAGCAATCAATTCTACTGCTTATGTCTTCCTCTCAATGACAGGCACATATAACAATGAATAAATAAGCAAATCTATGTTGTAATGCTTCTCACAAATAAGTAACTATTTGTAGGACATTACTGGTTATTTTTTAAAAGAACTCTAGATTATTATCTCTGAAAAATAAATTACTGGCTGCTAATATACTACTATTCTTCTTGTTTCTTAGTTTCATTTTAAGACTGGTGGTTAAGAAATTAATTCAGTTCAAACCACAAACAAAATTTAGAGAATGACCCTAAAACTTTGGACAACTTCTAGTTACTAACAGCTCCTGACTTCTTAAAACATGGGAAGGGGGGAAGATGACAAAGAAGCAACATGATGAACAGGTAAGTTACATGCTTTGTAATTTAAAATTATATACAAAAAAAGACAAAAATATAAAAAACAAAATAATCATATACACACACTCCAAAAAATATGTATCAATTTACTTGGTAAACATTTTCACAAACACACAAACAAAAAAAGGCTCTTTTGCACAAATGCCTGATTCTTGGTCAAAATGCATACAATTCTATTTAAGGTGAGCTTCATGCGTTGTGCTCCCCCACAATAAAAACTAGCAGTGATTTTATAACTCTACCACTATTCTGAAAGCCTTTCCACTGGATATCTATTCAACAAGCATATATTTCTTAATTCACTAAACAAATTCTTAAGTGCGTTCTTTGTGCAGGGCCCTCTGCTAGATCACATAAAATTCAAAAAGGCAAAGAGATAATCTTGCCCTGTCAAGTGTTTGAAATACAGGATAAGAGATGGGTTATGACACATATAACTTCAATATAAGGCATTACATGTTGTAATAAAACTAATTGCTATAAATTAGAATTGTTTACTTTTTCAAACCCTTGCCTCTTTGTCCAATCTTCTTGTAGCCAACTTTCTACTTGGCATTTAATAAGATGTAATACTTTACCGAAGGACTGTAATTAAATTGTTAAAATTATTTACCAAAAATAAAGTGAACTGTAATTGTGGCGATGTGTTCCTTTCTTACATTAAATCAACAATGTTACAATAGGTCTTTAATCTACACAGCTCTCTCAAAGTCCCTTCAGAGAGATTCTTCTTCTCTCCAGTATTTAAATGAAAGAATTAACCCTCCAGTAACTTTGCACTTAAGCTTTAGGTGCTGAGACACATACATAGCTCTTTCAACCCAAACTCTCAGCTGTTGAAAATGAATTCTATATTATGAAAATACATGTTACAGGGAGCCCTCAGTCTGGCCATTTTCCCTATATCCTCAATTTCTTTCCATGAGACCTCTATATCTCTATGCTTTTCTAAGCAGTGAGAGAAGTGGGATTATAAATCTAGAAGCCTCCTCACATAAAAATACTTATAGCCAATTCCCTACCACCTCTATCCTAAACCAAAATTTAAACATTAGCTGCTTTTACCTAAATTAGAAATAAAGCTTTTAGGATTACTGTGCAAATGACTGGTCCCTTGATCTAACAGAGATAATGTATATTTTTAAAGGAAAGCTTAGCCCAAATCTCTTAACTGATGGCTAAAATTAAAAAATAAAAATAAAAAATAAATAAAGATAAATAATCAGACATCATGGAAGGAGAAGTTTTTTGGGAGTTAGAAACCATTCCACAGGCTGGCAGGTTCCATCTAAAGCTCTACCTCTAGGTCCTCAACCAGAAACGATTTCCAGACTTCTAGTTTCTTCTTCCACTTCAGAAATCAGAAAGCACATTCAATTATTCTGGGGAGCAAAAGGTGTAGGGTTTAGCAGTACAAGAGGTTCACAGAAATCAACTGAACAACTGGGATGTTTATGTAGCCTGCCTATGTGGCTCTTTTCAGAGGAATTAAAAGAACCAAACTACAGCTCTTCAAGAGCAAAGCTACTAGTTATAAAGTCGTAAAATAGCTCTTCCAGGCTTACTTATTGGCAATGACTTCTAGGGCTCAAAACAAGAACCGTTCTGGGAACTGCAGCATACTCAGAGCTCTTTTTATGAAATAACATAGACTCACTTATCCACCCAAGTTTCCAGGCAAAGATGTGAAGATGTCCACCTGAAGCTTCTGTCCTCTATTAGAATGTCATGCATGTGGCTCTCTACAAGTGAATATCTGTACTTCAAATGCTTGTCAGAGTTCATTCCTGAACATGAGGTTAACAACCACTACTTCTGACAATCTAGCAGATTCCCACACTGCTGTTGCTAGAGCCAGAAAACAACAGAACATAGACTAGAAATGGCATGGCTGCCTCAAATGAAATACTTTTACTGAAGATAAGAAATGGAATTGGCATCACCATCCTAGAATCCTCAGGATTGGGGAATGATGGAGTAGAGTAGACTTACTGTTATTCTACTATAGACTTATTGTGATTCTAACGATGGAAGAACTTTTATCACTGATGTGGAAGCAGTGGCCACTGGAGGTTCTGAGGGGAGGCAGAGGGAAAAACAGGTGTAATATGGGGACATTTTCAGGACATGGGAATTGTCCTGAATGACACTGCAATGATAGATACAGGCCATTATATATTTTGTTTTAACTTACAAAATTGTGCAGGACAGTGTAAACTATAATGTAAACTATAACCCACACTTAGTGGCAACGCCCCAATATGTGTTCATCAATTGTAACAAACGTACCACACTAATGAAGAATGTTGTTCATGTGGGTAAGTGTGGGAGGGGTAGGGATTGGGGCATATGGGAATCCCCTATTTTTTTTTATGTAGCATTTATGTAATCTAAAGCATTTTTAAAAAAACTTTTAAAAATATATTAATAAAAAAAGCTTTCAATCAAGCTGCTTGACAAAGTACCTCATATTAGGCACATAATTACTCTTAAAATTCTAGATTAGGAAAAATGTCTCCACTTTCTAGGCAAATTTGTGTATTTCTCTTTTAGTCAATGAGAATTATAGAACTGTGTATTCGTTTCTGCCTGGAAATCAGAGGAAAATGTCTGAACAGTTAAATTAACTATTACATTGACTCTCCCATCACCCACCTAAGATTCTGCTTTCTAAATCTCTCCAACAAATCAACAATAAAAACTGGCACCCTGACTCATGTTTTGGTCTGAAAAAATCATGGCAAATCTGCACTCTATTATATATAGATATAATTAAGTGAGGGGAAAATTAATTATACCAGCTAGAATTGCTCAACATTTTTACTTTAAACCCATATTGTTGAGTAAAATGGACACTCCAGGAAAATATATTTGCCTTTGACTTCAAATACCTCTGGATATCATGACAATCAGAGTACAACCAGAAATACACATATAACAGTTGGAAAAATAAAAGAATTAACCTAAGTTACACCTGTTAATTATTTTAATTCCATTTTATCTGAAATAAATGTTCTGTATGTTTTTATTGGAGGTGACTTTAATTCCATTCGTAAACATATATACAGATTTTTAAGCACGTGGTTTCTCTAGCTAACAAATGAAATCCAAAGTCACATAATTGTGCATTTCTTTCTTTATATAAATATATAGTTGATTTAGTTTATGTTCATAGTTCTTAGTACACTATTTGCAAATACTACAAATTAAAACACCTCACAAGCTAGTGATTAAATACAATAAAACAGTGAATCCAAGGGAAATTAACCAAAAACTCTGATTACACTGAATCCATTTAAAAAAAAATAATAAGAATGCTATCACAGCAAGGAAAATCTGAAAATTCTTGTTGCAGTTCCTTTGTTGGGTTTTTTTGGTTTTTTGCTTTTAATGACGTGAAAGGCAACACTGTTAATTTGATATCTAATTTACAATATGGAGGCATTGCTTTTTACTGTTTACTTACAAAGCTGGGTAAGAACTCTAATCAAGACTATCAGGTAAGCAATATAACTGCAACTGTTATTCAATAAATGTTCATTCCATTTCTGCTATAGGCAAGATATTGTGCTAGGTGTTGTGGGAAATGTAAGATGAAAGACACAGAGTCCCTAAACTTATTACCCTTTCTACTTTATCATCAGGGAGTTGGGGTGGGTGGGGGGGTGTTGAGAATGAGATGGGGTCCAAGGGGCTTTTAAGAGATGGAGAGAAATAAACAATATGTAATACAAAGCAGATTGACACACAGCAATAAAAACTATACTTTACAAGGGATCATAGAGTAAAGTCTTAATTCTTTCTGAGAGGGACCAAGGTTATGGTTGATGAAAGTTATAGGAAACAAGGGACATTTTAAGTATAACTCTAAGGATAGAATTTCAACAGGGTCTTGGAAGGCAACAAAGATATAAGATGTTGGCAACGCACAAAGTTTGTGGGGATAGTTGGACTGGTACAAGTAAAGGAGGGGAGAGTAGAGAAGAGGAAGGGGGGAGCTAAAAAGGTAGCCTTGTATGCTATGCTAAATTTTGGGGTGTCATTCTATAATATTCGACATCACTAAGGAAGTATGAGCAGTGGGTTTAACATTAAAAATATTTATATTTTAGAAATATAGGCAGTACTGTAAGTCAGAAGTGAGGAAACTAAATCCAGGGAAATCAGTTAAAATATCATGAAAAATCCAAGGGAAGATAGGATTAAGTGAAATAAAAGGCTGTTTACAAAACAGTATTTAGTATTAGATTGTTTTTATGAAAGAAAAAAAAAATTACATATTACAATTAAAACTATATCCATCCACAAAGAGAAAAATGGAAGAATATATAACCAAAATGCCTATAGTGGTCACTTACGGTATGGGATTATGGGTGGTATATAATTTCTTCATTACACTTTATTTTGTGATTTTTTTTAAAAAAGAACATATGTTTCTATAATGGGGAGGAAGAGCAAGAAAGCTATTTCCATTTTGAAGAAAGATAATGAAAGTCTAAACTAGAGGGGAAAAAAATTTTTAAATTTTGTTGTTGTGTTGTTCAGAGGAGAAGGTAATAAAAAAGCTGAACAAATTTTGGATTTGTTCAGCTTGAGACACAAAAAAGGAAGTTGGAAAGAAAACAAGGAAATACATACTCAGGTTTTAGCTATTTTTTTGTTTTGTTGGGAGGAGGTAATGCATGAATTATAACACAACACTCTATTTCCTTTACCTTAGCTTCATTTAATAGATCCTAAACATAAAGCCACCCAACTGAGGAAAAGTAATAAGACTTATTTTTATCCATTTTAGAACCTGTGTACTTTTAAAAGAGAGGGCAACTAATAAAAATCGTGTAGGTTGAAATATATTTTGTACTTACTTACAAAGCTGCCTTAATGAATTAGCTCTGTTTGGAATAGTCTGTACCAGTGTTTTCTCTGGCAAGTTAACCTTGTCCAGCCTCCCTTACTACCTTCATCCCAACCTGGAACAAGCAAACCAACAGTCATCCACCCACTGTGGGTAGATAAAAGACTTAAAATAACTACAAACTATAAAAACACCCTCCTGCATTTTAGCAACAAGCACATATGATGATCTTGTGAAGCCCCATATTAGATTTATAATAAGAGAAACATTTACTTTAAAATAGCACAGCTGACCAAAAGAGAAGGTAACACTATAGAAAACGTACCCCATTAGAAGCTTTCTTCTTTGCTTTCCATTCATCAAGTTGCGCCTTTGTCTTTGCATCAACTTTAACAAGCAACTTCTTCTCTCCAATCTGTAGGTCATGCAATAACCTGAGTGCACGGAGGGTAGATTCAGGCTCCTTATACTCACAGAATCCGAAGGCTAGCAATAGATGTAAAAAAATAGTGAAATAATCAAAGCAATGAGGAAAGGCAAAAAAAAAACCTTATTGGAAACCAAATGTTAAAAACAGAAGGATTATCCAAGTCCATTTTTCCCCCATCTTCAATTCATTTTGAGAAACATTTCACTTTTCTTAGCACTTCGAACGACCAAAAGAAAATAGAGAAAACAAAAAACGGAAAGGGAAAAATTCAAATCAGGCAATTTGTTTCTTCCTAGCAACTCTCATAAAATACTTAGCAGAGTACAAGAATTTCATAATTAAACTGAGTCTTAATTATTTCATGATTTCATTCCTTCCAGATGTCACAGCCATAAATAAGTGAGAAGAGATTTTGAACCTAATTAAAGCACTTCCAATTCTGAGATATTAAATTACAAAAGTACTGCGCCTTTATCAGTTCATAGTCCACTTATACTTTTGATGTTGAATTTTAAACCAGTCAATCTCACTACAATTCACATGCCTTTAAATCAAACAAGGAAAATAAAAGAAAATTAAATTAAAAAAAAAAAAAAATCCAAAAACTGAAAATAAAACAAATGAACCTAAATATGTACCCAGCTAGTGACATAACCACACAGAAGGTAACTATTCCAAGTGATTTTAAACTATCAAAGGCAATCAGGCTTGCATCAAAGCAACCAAGATCCAACTTGAAGAGGCTCCCACTGGTCAAAAAAGGACAGCTCAAGCTTTAATAAAAATAATTACAATGGATTGAAACATTAAATATGCTTCAATCCATAAGTCCAAAACGATTCTTTAAAAAACAAAACAAAACACTGCTATGGGATGCTGAGGACACCAGGTGATTCTTGTGAGAAACAAAAGAACCAAAGCATTCATTCTGCCTCACAAATTATAACTGAGTAAACGAACAAATGGAAGAGGAAGTTTCTTCTTATAGAAGTATTCTACTAATAAATGAAGATTCAGTCTTCAAAGGAATAACAATTAGAATTCCTCAAGATAAACTATTACAGCCTGCAACCTTCTATCTAATGAATTAATCAATACAAGTACTAATTGCTACTACTACACAAAAAATAAAGACAATCTGACATGTTGTGTATCCTAAGGGAAGAACACCACCTTTTATAGTATTCTTGCAAATAAAAGCAACAAAAATAACATGTAACATGTCCCATCCCCCAATGGAAGCTTTAAGCAACCAGCTTTCTCAAAGCTTCCCCCCGCCCCCCAAAAAAGGGCACTTAAACTGCAATAACAGGACAAGCATGAAAGAAAATTTCTCTCTTAAAGTGGCAGGATCTCCTGGAGCCCTGGCTGACCCCTCCCCTAACCTTCACAAGCTCTATGTGGGGCCAGGCTACTCTCCCCATACAGATCCCCGGTCCTAGTTCCAGAGGGTGCAGAATAACCCTACTCTACATACTGGGAGCATGAATGTCTGACCCAATCTATCTGGTAGACCTGAGGGACTGAACCAGGACAATGTACCACATAAACACCATCCCCAAACTTGCTCTGAGTTTGGAAGACAGCACACAGAGCTCTCCTATAGAAAGCTGTGGAAGAACAGTCAAGTGGCTACAGGGGCAAAGGATTGCTGGCTATAGGACATACAATGCTGTGCCCAGGACAATAAGGAAATTGTTTCCTGGGAAGAGGGGACATTCATATCCATGTAAATGGGGGAACTCCTTGGGCCACATGCACATGCCCAAGACCAGACTCATGGGAAGTATCAGGGTGGCCCCTATGCTTGGACCTTAAGCTATTCTTAAACTCATTGTACAGATAGGCTCTGAAGGAGAGTGCTTGCCCATGTCAATCTGCCAAGACTGGGAAAGGTGTCTTCTTTTGTTCTTTCCTTTTTTTCTGTTAGCTCCTGGATATTCAAGGATATCCGGTCATAACACTAGCTGGATACAAGCGTAAGAACAGATGCCCCAAGAGTCTAAATTCCATTGATAACACATTTAAATATCATAATGTCCACATTTGAAAGATTACAAAACATACAAAGAAACAGGGAGGGAGACAGATGTGGCTCAAGAGGTTCGGCGTCCGTCTACCATATGGAGGGACCGGGGTTCAATCCCCAGGACCTCCCGGTGGAAAAAAAAAAAAAA
>JAQZBX010072345.1:0-15087 GCA_029593785.1 Cabassous unicinctus | reverse complement strand
AAATTAAAAAAAAATTAAAAATTAAAAAAATTTTCTAAAAAAAAAGAAAAGAATACAGACATGAAATTCAAAAACAGACTATGAAGTAGGATTTCAAATCTTAAGGATGCAAAGAATCCAAACTTAAGGAAAAGTGTATTGGGTGGGAAGATTCCTCCTGACTTATTTGCTAGAATGACAGCAAAAGAAATGGTTAGTGATAAACTCAAAGTAATGAGGAAAAACTTGATAAAGATGCCATCAGAGAAAATGAAACGGCCAAAACAGGTGGAACCCAGATGGAGTTGTTCTCATGTGGCAAATCTAGGAAGAACTGTAATTACTTGAAGATATAAACCTGTAGTGCTGATAAACTGATAACAACAGTTGTTGTCTGTAATGAATGTGGAAATTGATGGAAGTTCTGTTGAGTTGGAAGCATTGGCAAAATGTTTGGACCACTAGGAATATGGATTTTATAATTAGCTTTAAAACTCTGCCAAGCACCTAGATTTCCTGCAAATCAGATTTTTAAAGCTGTATGCATCCTTTGGATTAGTCTTCTCTTGACATAACATCCCTTCCTTAAATGCCTTCTATAGTTTCAGATCAGTAGGGAGACCATATCATAATTGTATGAAATCTGTTTCAGAAAATTTTTTTCATTTTATAAGTAGGTTGATGTTAAAATTTTAATTGTGATTTTGGAGTGACTAAGAAACTAAGGTAAATTGGGAGAAAATCTGCTTTTGATGTGGAGTTTCCCTTTATTTACTCCATAATATTTTACACAAAATTACCTTAAAGAACCATTGCATTTAACTTCTAAGTGCCTCAAGTTGGGGTGCTCCTGGGGTATGGAAGACATTCTAGATACAATAAGCAAAGCAAACATCCCAAGGAAATTGGCAACCCATTAGTGAGCCTTTCCTTGGAATATATGATAACCCATGTCCCCCAATATGTCAGAGTTGGATTCCTTTATAATTTTCCTACACATGGCTCTTCTGCTCCATTTATTTGAACCTATAATTAGCACTATGTTCATTAAATATACATTCCACAGACTTAATCTCCTGGCTGTTCATATGCAGGGTGAGCCCTGCTTCTTAGCAGAGTTGCAGCTAGTACTTACTCCCCAGTTCATCAGACTCACCCAGGACAACTAACAAAAGGATGATAAGGAACAACATCCATCCCAAGAAGCAGAGCGTATCTGCAACTGCAAGCAAGACAGTTCCATCCATCTGTCCCATGGGATCTAGGTCACCCCTCAATTGGAAGCAGACTGGGCATCACCATCCCCAAGTCCTCAAAATAGAAGAACACACAAACATAAGGGGGGAATGCAACTATGGACTAAAGTGGAAATTATTATTCTAGCCATGGAAGAACTTGTATTATTGTTATAAAGGCAGTAGCCATCAGTGGTTTTGAGTGGAGAGAGAGGGAAGAATAGATATAACATGGGGCATTTTATGGACCCTGGAATCATTCTTTATGATACTTCAATGACAGACACAAGCCATTATACATCTTGCCAAAACCTTTAAAATTGTGACCATCTTAGTAGCAATGCTTCAATACATGCTCATAAATTGTAACAAATGTTCCACACTAATAAAAGATGTTAATGGGGGAAAGTGTGTGGGGGGTATCTGGGAATCCCCTATATTTCCAATGTAACATTTATGTAATCCAAACCTTCTTTAAAATGAAGGGGAAAAGTACATATATACAGAACAAAATTCCATATATTTTAATAAAATAAAATTATTTTCTTTTGTATATT
Organism: Cabassous unicinctus; assembly: GCA_029593785.1. Classification (NCBI taxonomy): domain Eukaryota; kingdom Metazoa; phylum Chordata; class Mammalia; order Cingulata; family Chlamyphoridae; genus Cabassous; species Cabassous unicinctus. The sequence goes on along the minus strand of JAQZBX010072345.1, from coordinate 13,316 downwards.
TATAAACTTTAACAAAGTTTATGATTCTCATACATTTTCTAGTAAATATTTGCAAAAATATTTGGAGTAAACAAAGCTAAAATTAGGGAATTAAAAGAGAAAAAAACTTGAATTCCACTCAAATGTAAGTTTTAATTCTGAATGAGAAGGCAATAAAACTATGTAGTACATTTTGGAAGGCACCTAAATTTTAATTTATTTTCCTCCTGAAAAAGGAAAAATAAGGAAAATAATTGGTTTCCCACTTTCCTTCAGATAGTCAGGATAGTTAGGACTCCTACCCTGTGCTGAAGAGTACTAGGTGACTTCTGCCCTTCTACTCCCCTCTTCAGTTCTCCACATTAGTAATAAGCTCTGTTTCATCAGATAATCCTTGTACATACAAAATTTCATAATTTTCCTTTTTCCCTTCATTTTTAATTCCAGGTTTCTTCCAGATAATTTTAGTTCTTTGTTAATAGAAAGTGCTTCTGGTTCCTTGCTGTATCTCTAGGAGCTAGAAGTTTCTTGGTTCAAAAAATTCACTCAAATATGTGTATCTAATGAATAAAAAAAAATATTTTCAAGTGGTCATTCACAATGGACTTTTGTATTTGTTCTCCAACACTTCATGAAGGTTTAAAATTTTACTTGTTTAGTTTATTCAATCGGGGTGAATAGGATGTGTCTCACAGAATAAAGCCCTGACTAGAATTAATAACTATGTAATCAGGGTTTGTTCCCTGGAATGTAGCTCTGATTAGGTTTCACCGTTTTCACTATATAATAGGAAGACAAAATAGAGGTGGCATTTGACCAGAGAAGAAGCTGGACAAGTCAGTTTTGGGAAAAGAGCAAAGTTCTTTCTTGCAGAGCCTGCCTAAGAATCTAGTTGACCTCACTGCCCCTTATACTTTCAGTTCTGGTGAGTAGTCTATAAAATCAAATGTAAGTCAGTCTCACTCCACTCTCATTTTATAACTTTATACAGCTTTTCCAGCAAAGTATTATTTTAAAATCTCTAATTTTTTAGTCTACTTTTATTTCCCTATTTACTTCATCTCTCTTGAACATTTCTGCCAATTGAATTCAAAGGAGAACACTTAATGTCTCCATCCTCCCCTCATGTCACTCCTCAATACTCTCCAATTAGGCTTATACCTTCTCCACTTAAAAGCACTGCTATTGTTTGTCAAGTTTTCTAAAAATCTTCAAATCTGTTAAATGTTTCTTCATACTGCATGATTCCTGATCAAATTCAACAATTTCCTCTGGAAGTTGTCCTTTCTTGGTCTCCTAGATCACAACAATCTTCTTGCTTTCCCTCTATTCCTCTGGCCACTCTTTCTACCAGAAATCCTAAAGACTGGAGCCCAGCCATTCCCTTACTTCTGACTCTTTACTTTCTACATAGGCAACTTCTTCCATTCCTCTGATCTAATGTATCACCTCTGTGTTCTTATCCCCCAACTCACAAGCCCAAATCTTATATCTGAGTCACAGATCTGGACATAAAGTTCTCCCTTGGCATATCTGAGAGGTTGTTTATCAGTTATTCAGATAGATTTTGCCAAAATTGCTGTTCTGTAATAATTCAAACTATAAATGATGGTTTTAGCTGTCACATAGGGGCTAAAACTTGGAGAAATTCTAGGTTCAAACCTCTTCCTCTTTCCTGGGACAACTGCCTGCAACCAATCATTCTAATAATGTATCAATGAATGTGATATCTCTATTTGAAACATTTTACCTCTATATCTCTCTTCCTGCTATTGATTTCTAAGATAATTCCTAGTTATTAGCCCTCTAATAATTTTTTTTATGATGTTTCCTCCATCAGGCCTTTTATACATTGTCCTCAATCAAATATAAAGTTTAATTCTTTGATAAAATCATGTCTTTTTGGTTCATATACTAACAAAATTTGTAATACAATCATAATGTGTAATAGATTTTATCTCCATTAAAGATTCTGGCAAGATGGCATTGGCTTAGATGTGCACTACCAAGCTCTCTCAACAAAAAAGTGGCTGAGAGGGGCAAAATCCTTCCCAAGTGAGATGCTTTGGGATCCCACAGAGCAGGAGTCTTCAGGGCATCAATCTGGAGGGAACTGGACAAAGAGATAAAGAGTTCAAGGGAAAACCATGAGTTTCTCACCCCTGTGGTTGGAAATGGTGAGCAGCTAAACCCCACCTTCAAGGCAAAAACCCCCAGGAGCCCCCTGACTCCCACCAGTCACTGAATGGGAGGCAACATTTTCTGGGAGGAAGATGGCTCTGGTGAATGGTAGAGAGGGGTCTCCTTTCTGTGGATTTGATTAACTGTGCCCCCTTTGAACTTCAGAGAGCATACCAGCCAGCACCAAGGGGTCCCCAGGAATATGGGAGAGGGGAACCTGCTCAGGCAGCCTGATGCACTCAGCCACCCTGGGAGAGGGGGATTTGGGCAGGGAGAGGGTGGCGATAGACAACAGACTAGTCAGGCACAGAAAACTATCAAAATTTCAACTCCTCTAAGGGAGGTGAGTAGTAAGAAGCCTCAAAAAGCTTTCAAGGGCCTGTTTATGGTCCCCTGGGAAGATGAGGGGTCTGGGAGAAGATTGAGAGTGGTTTCTTTGCCATGGGTTTGACCACCAGGGTCCCCTTTGAATCTTGGAAGGGACCTTGACCTGACCAAGAGAGGTGAGGTGGTATCTACTCACACAGGCTGTCATGCCCAGCTGCCCTGGGAGAAAGCAATTGGAATAGAAAGGGGGCAGGGACAGACAGATGTCTCATCAGCAGGAATCTAGCCAACTGCAAAGATTCTAACCTGGCTGAAGGAAAGTGGGTGGACAGCTTTTGCAAAGGCTAATTGACCCAAGGAGAAAGTTTAGCTCAGTGGAGAAGTTCCCATCTTGAACATATGAGGTCCCTGGCTTGATTCCCTGCTCTTAGAGAAGTGATCCACCGGGTTATCAGACATCCATTAGATAATTTAAGACAGGAAACATACAGACATTTTTTTGTATTATGTTTTCTTGGATCTCTTATTTTTCTTAAAAAAAGATTCCTTTTTTCAATTTAATTTAGTTTACTCCCTAAAACCCAGTTCAAAACCTGCAAAGGGCAGGCTGCAGGGTAGTTGATTCATAAACACCGGCAGCCTGAGAAGCTCCTTAGGGGCATAAGACAGAAGGCTGTTTTCCATGGTTCTGGTTTGTTTGCTTGTATTTTGTTCTTTTTTCCTTTTTATCCTCTTTCTCCCCCACCCCCCGTTTATGTTAATCAGTTACTGCTATCTTGTTTCTTCTTTGTTGTGTTTCCCTTTCCTTTGTTTCCTTTACTTTTTGCTACCAATTTTGTCTACTCTTTTCCTTCCTTCATCTTTCTATCTTCTGCTTTCGGGTGTTCTTTCATTCCACCTCATTTTTTTGGTCTTCAATTTTTCTTGTTCTTATTTCTCTCTCTTTTTATCTCTGTTTTCTTTCTTTTTTAGTTTTTTTTTTTCTATTTTTGTCCTTTTCTCTTTCACTCTCTTCTCATCATCCTGGTCTTTTAATTCATTCTATATATTTTTCTATATTCAGTTTCTCATTTCATTGTTTGTAATCCTCTTTCTTTTTCTGATTCCTCTGCACTTCTAACTTGAGTTAATTGTACATTTTCCTAGGGCTTACACAGTTTCTCTTCTACCTTTTACTATTATTATGACTATTATCCTTTTTCTCTTCATACTTCTGTCCTTTTCTCTGGCCCTAATTTTTTTCAAGGGAACATAGAAAACAGCAAGGAAATAGAATAAGAGGATTGAAGTGTCATAGTGAAACCTTACCACAAAAACAAAAACAAAAATAAAATAAAACCCTAGGGTAGACAGAGAAGCTCAACAGCTGAATAAACAGATGCTTAGACACCAACAAAAAATTACATGCCATAATAAGAAACAGGGAGAAATATCCCAGTCCAACAAAACAAGTAAAAAACAGGAGGAGTTGCAGAACATGGAACAACTAATCAGAGATGTCCAAACAAATATCCTGAATCAACTTAATGAAGTGAAGAAAGAAATTAAGGATATTAAAAGACACTGGAAAAACACACTGAAGAAGTTGTAAACATACATAAAAGGATAATGGATATGATGGCAATGAATGACAAAATACAAGAAATAAAAAATATAATGGAAGCACATAAGAGCAGATTTCAAAATGCAGAGGAAAAAATCAGTGACATGGAAGACAGTACAGCTGAACTCAAACAGATAATATAACAGATAGATAAAAAGATAGAAAAAATTGAGCATGGACTCAGGGATTTGAACGACAACATGAAACACAAATATATGCATTATAGGCATCCCAGAGGGAGAAGAGAAGTGAAAGAGGACAGAAGATGTCTTGGAGGAAATAATGGCTGCACATTGGAAGGATAATGGAAGGACATAGACCTACATGTCTAAGAAATGCAGTGCACTCCAAATAGGATACATCCTAACAGGCCTACTCCAAAACATATACCTGTCAAATTGTCCAATGCTCAAGACAAAGAGAGAATACTGAAAGTAACAAGAGAAAAGAAAACCACCATGTGCAACGGAAGTTAGATAAGATTAAGTGCTTATTTCTCATCTGAAACCATGGAGGCAAGAAGGCAGTGATATTGCATAGTTAAGGTGCTAAAACAAAAAAACTTCCAGCCAAGAATTCTTTATCCAGCAAAACTGGCATTCAAAAATGAGAGAGTTCAAAATACTCACAGATAAACAGAAATTAAGAGAGTATGTCAATAAAGAAATACCCTATTTCTGCCCTTCAAGAAATACTAAAAGGAGTTCTGCAGCTCAAAAGTAAAAAACAGGAGACAGAGAGTTGGAGGATAGTGTAAGAACAGCTAAAAAGATAAGAAGAGAAATAAAAGCAACATATACCATAAAGAAAACTAAAGAAACTATGGCTAATATAATTAATTCCTTGACAATAATAACATTGGATGTTAATGGATTAACTCACCAGTCAAGAGATACGGAATATCAGAATGGATAAGGAAATACGACTCATCTATATGATGTCTACAAGAAACCAATCTTAGACCCAGGGATGCCAGGAGGTTGAAACTGAATGGTTGAAAAACAATTTTAAAAGAAAACATCCAAAAAAGGGTGGGAGTAGCTATAATAATATTGGACAAAATATACTTTAAATGTAAAACTATTGTAAAAGAAAATGATGAACACTATATAGTAATAAAAGGGGTAACGTATCAAGAAGAAAGAACAATGATAAACATTTATGCACCTAACCATGGTACCTCAAAATACATGAGGCAAACACTGGAAAACCTAAGAAGAGAAATAGATGCCTCTACAATTATAGTGGGGGACTTTATTACACCATTATCACCATTAGACAGAACATCTTACAGAAAATCAGTAAAGAAACAAAGACTTTGAATAATACATTAGAGGATATGGACCTAGTAGACATATACAGAACATTATACCCAAATATATTGGAATATACAATCTTCTCAAATGCACTTGGATCATTCTCCAAGATAGACAACATGCTAGGCCACAGAACAACTCTCAATAAATTCAGAAAGATTGAAATTAAAGAAAGCAATTTCTCTGACTACAATGGAATGAAGCTGGAAATCAGTAAGGGCCAGAGAACCAGATTAGGCACAAAGATAGGGAAGTTGAACATCACACTCTTGGACAAACTGTGGGTCAAGAAGGAAATCACAAAAGAAATCAATAACTGCCTTGAAATGAAAGAAAATGACAACACAATGTATCAAAACTTATGGGATGAAGCAAAAGCTGTACTGAGAGGAAAATTCATAGCTATAAATGCCTATATTGAAAAAGAAGAAAGAACTAAAATCAGAGATCTAACTGCACATTGGAGGAATTAGATAAAGAACAACAAACTAACCTGAAAGTCAGTAGAAAGAAGGAAATAAAAAAGATTAGAGCAGAACTAAATGAAATTGAAAATAAGAAAGCACTGAAAAAAAAAACAAAACCAAAAGCTAGTTCTTTTGTTAGGCTAACAAAGAAAAAAGAGAATATGCAAATACATAAAATAAGAAATGAGGAAGGAGATATCACCACTGACCCCACAGAAATAAAGAGTATCATAAGAGGATACTTTGAAAAATAATATGCCCATAAGATAGATAATTTAGAGGAAATGGACATATTCCTAGAAACACACAAGCAGCCTACACTGATGAAAGAAGAATTTGATGAACTCAACAAACCAATCACAAGTAACAAGACTGAATTAGTCATCAAAAACAGCCCACTAAAGAAGTCCCCAGGACAAGATGGCTTCACAGGTGAATTCTTCCAAACATTTGGAAAGAACTAACACCAATCCTGCTTAAACTCTTCCAAAAAATAGAAGTGGAAGGAATATTGCCTAACTCATTCTATGATGCCAACATCACCCTAATACCAAAGCCAAACAAAGATGCCACAAGAAAGGAAAACTATAGACCAATCTCTCTAATGAAATTAGATGCTAAAATCCTCAACAAAATACTTGCTAATCATATTCAACAACACATCAAATGAATTATCCTGCATGACCAAGTGGGTTTCATGCCTGGTATGCAAGGATGGTTCAACATAAGAAAATCAATAAATGTAAATCAACACATAAACAGATAAAAAGAAAAAGAATGATCATCTCAATAGATGCAGAAAAAGCATTCAACAAAATACAACACCCTTTCCTGATAAAAACACTCCAAAGATAGGAATAGAAGGAAACTTCCTCAACATGATAAAGGGTATATATGAAAAACTCACAGCTAACATCATATTCAATGAAGAAATCATAAAAGCTTTCCCTTTAAGTTTGGGAAAAAGACAAGGGCGCCCACTTTCACCAGTCCTGTTTATCACTGTGTTAGAGGTACATGCTAGAGCTCTTAGAGAAGAAAAAGATGTGAAAGGCATCCAAATAGGAAAGGAAGAAGTAAAAATTTCACTATTTGTAGACACCATGATCCTATACATAGAAAGCCCTGAGAAATCTACAAAAAGCTTCTAGAGCTTATAAATGGGTTCAGTAAAGTTGCAGGCTATAAGATCAATGAACAAAACTCGGTAGTATTTCTGTACACTAATAATGAGAAATCTGACATAGAAATCAAGAAAAAAAAATCCCATTTACAATACCAACTAAAAGAGTCAAATACCTAGGAATAAATTTACTTAAAGATGTAAATGACTTATGTGAAGAAAACTGCCCAACACTGTTAAAGGAAATCAAAGAAGACTTAAATAAATGGAAGAACATACCCTATTCATTGATAGGAAGACTAAACATCATTAAGATGTATATCCTTCCCAAACTGATCTACAGATTTAATGCAATCTCAATAAAAATCACCACAGCATTTTCTACTGAACTGGAAAAACTATTAAATTTATCTGGAAGGTCAAGAGTCCCAGAATAGTCAAAGACATATTGGAAAAGTAAAATAAAATTGGAGAGATGACACTCTCTGTTTTAAAACATACTACAAAGCTATAGTGGTCAAAACTGCATGGTATTGGCACAAGAATAGACATATTGACCTATGGAACCAAATTGATAGTTCTGATATAGACTCTCACATATACAGCCATCTGATCTTCAACAAGGCCACTAAGCCCATTCAACTGGGAGAGAATGGCCTCTTCAGAAAATGGTGCTTGGAGAACTGGATATCCATATCCAAAAGAATGAGAGGGAACACCATCTCACACCATATACAAAAATTAACTCAAGATGGATCAGAGATCTAAATATAAGAACCAAGACCATAAAGACTTTGGAAGACAATGTAGGGAAGCATCTATAGGGTCTTATAATAGGAAATAGTTTCATGAACTTCACACCCAAAGCACAAGCAGTGAAACAAAAAATAGATAAATGGGACCTCCTCAAAATTAAAAACTTTTGCACCTCAAAGGAGTTTGTCAAGAAAGTGAGAAGGCAAATAACTCAATCAGAGAAAATATTTGGTAACCATATGTCTGATAGGGGTCTAATATCCTGCATATATAAAGAAATCTTACACCTCAAAAATAAAGAGACAAACAATCCATTTTAAAAATGAGCAAATGATTTGAATAGACACTTCTCCAAAGAAGAAATACAAATGGCTAAAAAGTACATGAAAAGATGCTCAACTTTACTAGCTATTAGGGAAATGCAAATCTAAATTACAATAAGATACCACCTTCCACCCATTAGACTGGTGGCTATTAAAAAATCAGTGGACTGCAAGTGTTGAAGAGGATTTGGAAGAATGGAAACCTTCATCCACTGCTGATGGCAGCTATGTAGAACAGTGCAGCCATTGTGGAGGACAGCTTGGCAGTTCCTCAGAAATCTAACTATAGAACTGCCATATGACCCAGCAATCCCACTCTTGGGTATATACCCAGAAGAACTGAAGGCAAGGACATGAATAGATATATCCACACCAATGTTTATAGCAACATTATTTACTATTGCCAAAAGTTGCAATCAACCCAAATGCCCTTCAACAGTTGAATGGATAAACAAATTGTGGTATATACATACAATGGAATATTACTCAGCTGTAAGAAGAAACACAGAATTAACACATGGGATTGCATGGATGAATCTTGAGGTCCTGTGTTGAGTGAAGCAAGCCAGGCACTGACGGACAAATATTACTTGACCTCACTTATATGAATTATGCATATTGAACTGACTCACAGAGTTAGAGTCTGGAAGATAGGTTTACAGGAAGTAGAAACAGAGAAGTTTGTGAGCCAATGCCCATTTGGGCAAAATCTATGATATGGTGGAAGTGTATAGTTGTACAGTAGAGGGGCATGACAATGGTGTAATGATAGTGTTGGGATGGGTGGTGCTGGTTTGAAAGGGGGGACTGTCCATGGAACTGGGGGGAGGGTTGGAGGAGGCAGCAGGTGAACAGTGGGGATTGGTGGGTACATGGTTGAAACTACAAAGTTGGAAATGCTTTGTTGGCAATATGTCAAGTGAGGGTTGCTGGTTTGGGTGTTGGATGTGCGGGGCATTCAGGACAGGGCTCACCTGGGGCAGGCTTTTAGGGAATGTGTGAGTGTCCATATTGCCATAGTGTGTATATCATTGTGTGGAGACCCACATAATGAGTGGCAATGTGGTAGACTCCCATCCTGGGGAGGACAAGTACGTTCTCAAATAGAGGGGCAATAGTCTTTTGAGAACATGAGCAGTACCTAATAGGGGAGGACAGACCAGTGTGTCAAGTCCTCAGTGTTGTTGCAAGTAAATATGAATCTTTTCCTTCAAGGAGTGAAGCTTGGTGGTTGCTATGGGTCCTGAGGGGAGGGGGAGGGAAGAATAGAATAAATAGAACAGAGGGCATTTTAGCATCAATGGAAGTGTTTTACATGATCTAGCTATGATGGTTACAGGCCATGTTAAATTTCATCAAAATTTATAAAAGTGTATGGTCCAAATGAAAATGATAATGTAAATCATTGACCTTTGTTGGTAGCTATGTTTCAATATTTGTATTAATACATCAGTTGTAACAAATATACCATGCATATATAAAATATTATTAGGGGAAGAGGGAAAAGGGGGAGGATGTTGGGTATATGGGAGTCCCCTTGTATTTGGTATGTGACTTATCTGTAACCTAAAACCTCATTGAAGAAAAAATGAGAAAACTAAGACACTGGGGGAGCAAATGGAAGAAAATGTCACTGTACATATAGGACAACATTTACAGTGATGAAAGGCAAAATGTCCAAAAAATTTTTAATATTTTTCATTAGTTTCTATTATCCCAAATTTTTTTATTTTTAAAATTGTTTTGTTTGTTATTTCTTATTTTTAAAACTGTCATTATTACTTTATTTTCTTATTAATTGCATTTGGCTATTTTATTGGCTTCATTTTTGAAGAAGTTTTGGATCACAGAAATCTTACAACTGTGGCAGACAAGGATCATTGGGGCAGGGTCCCCATCAGTGATGGGAGAGACATGGGAGGAAGCTCACCTGGGCATGCATATAAGGCATATAAATGTGTTCAAGTGTCCATGAGACATTGTCATGGTGGGTGGAGATTCGTACAATAACTGAAGGAATATCAAATTCCCATTCTGGGGAGCTCTGCCACATTCTCTAATGGAATACCAAGAATCCCTCAAGTAAAGAGGCAATGACTGGTGAAGGAGTATGGTCCATTGATGGACCATTGATATTGATGACTATGCTTATGAACCTTTACTCTTGAAATGGAAAATTTAACCTAGTATTATAGGGTGCCTAAGATTTGCCTACTGGGAGCATCTTGTTGCTCAAATGTGGCTTCTCTCTAAGCTGAACTCATCATATAAATACATTCCCTTTCCCCCAGTGTGGGACATGATGCTTGGGGATAAGCCTCCCTGGCACTGAGGGAATACTACCAAGCACCAACTAGCAATGCAACTGGAAAAAGACTCTGACCAAAAGGGGGAAAAGCTAAAGACAAATGAGTTTATATGGCTAAAAGACTTCAAAGTGAGTCTGGAGGTCATTCCAGAGGTTATGTTTATGCACATCTAAGCAGGATTTCATTGACTGCAAAAGCAGGTACTACCCAAAATATCAGGGCTCCTGAGGGCTCTGGAGACATCCAGACACTATAGTCAGAGCAGATAGCTCAGGAGTTTGGTGCCATGCCAATGGGCCCTACTTTGGAATTTATGTTACCCAGGGTGAAAGAGTTGAACTCTGTTGTGGTTTTCTGACACATGGCTCTTCGGTTCTTCTATGTGAACCTATAATTAGTACTAGAGTTGGTAGGTGCATATCCAAGAGACAACTCTTTGGGCTGTCCATGTGCCAGCTGGGCCTCAAGTCTCAATGGAGTTGCAACACCTACTCTACAGTTCATTGGTATCACCCAGGACAACTAAAAAGGAGGTAATGATGGAAAACTACCATACCAAGGAACCAAGAGAGTCTACAACTGCAAGCAAGAGAGTCCCATCCATCAGTTCTAATGGATTGCTGCCCTCTCTCAATTAAAGATGGAGTGGACATCACCATGCTAGAGTCCTCAGGATTGGGGAGTGAACTACGGACTAAAGTAGACTTACTGGTGTTCTGCTGTAGACTTGTGATTCTAGCAACAGAGGAAAGTATATCATTGATGTGGAGGCAGTAACCATTGGAGGTTCTGAGGGGAGGGAGAGGGAAAAACAGGTGTAATGTGGGGGCATTTTCAGGAATTGGGAATTGTCCTGAATGACATTGCAATGACAGGTCATTATATATCTTGCCATAGCCTACAGAATTGTGTGAGAGAGTGTGTAAACTACAAGGTAAACTTTAATCCATGCTTACTGGCAATGCTCCAAATGTGTTCATAAATTACAATGAATGTACCACGTTAATGAAGGACGTTGTTAATATGGGAAAGTGTGGGAGGTGTGGGGAGCAGGACAAATGGGAATCTCCTATATGTTTTATGTAACATTTATGTAACCTATCTATGTAAAAAAAATAGGTGTAATATGGTGGCATTTTTAGGACATTGGAATTGCCCTAAATGATGTTGCTGTGGTGGATGTAGGTCATTATATTTCTTGTCATAACTTGCAGAAATGTGTGGGAGAGTTTCAACTATAGTGTGGACTGTAAGTCCATACTTGGTGGCAATGCTCCAGTATGTGTTCATCAATTATGAAAAGTGTTCCACACAAGTGAAGGATGTTGTTGATGTGGGAGGGTGTGGGAGGGGTGGGTAGAGGGGCATATGGGAATCCCCTATATTTTTTATGTAACATTTATGTAATCTAAGTATCTTTTAAAAAATGATACTATTAGTATTAAAAAAATAAAGCCCTTAAAAATGAAACAAAATATTTTCTCACTTTTACAAAGTATGTAATAGTGATTTTGAAGTATTTAAAAAAGCAGGGAATGTCATTTAGTCTCAAGATAGCACACCCAGCTCATAATAAAGCCTGATACTTCATCGGTGTTTAATTACATTTGACAAAATAATCAAATAATTGAGTTTTTTTCATTCTGCCTTTTATCTCTTATGTTCTTCCATTCTGCCCCCTCCAAGTTTCCCTAACAAATCCCTATGTCAGGCAAACTGCATGTAATTCTTAATAGCCACCAACATCATTCTTAATTACTTCACTCCAGTCCTCAGAAAAACACTCTGTAACAAACACAAATACAGTAATATAACACTTTAAATCTTCACCTGTCTCCACTAGCATTAGAAGGACCTCTGAAATTATGATTCTCTGTCCTAAAATCTACCAGCCCACCGCTCACTCCAGGCTAATGTACCCCACCCCATTTCCATCTTTCTGGTAGTTTCTGAGTGCACAGCAGTTTCTGTGATCTCTCTGGGATGTTATAGTACTTCTCTCAGCCTGAAAAAAATCTTTAAACTGATTCAAATCTGCACAGAAGTTTTTGAAATATTGTAAAGTCTCAGCCAAATTAGCCATCCTTTCCAAGAACAATTTCCCATATCCACAATGAAGTCCCTCAACATGAACAAAGGAAGGAGGATTACTTTTGAGATTTTTTAGGATACAGAACAAAGGATACAACCTGTTTTCCCTGAGATGATCTGTATAATTTACCTAATCATAGGGAAAATATTTTGTTAAAGAAGCATAATTTGGCATCCAAGTTAATCAGGATGTGTTCTTTGGATTAGATTACTCATGACGCTCTCAACTTAATGAAAAGTGTTCACTATGAAAATGGTGTTTTTCCCTAGAAAAACCAGCTCTGAGATCTTGTGTGTAGTGGCAGCCTCTTCAATAAGCCCTGGCTTCTCTGGTTTTTCCAAACTATTTTGGTTCTGATGATTACTGCAGAGAATTTGCACAAGGATAGGGGAACCTCCTTTATTTGGCAATGAATTTATAATCAGAAAAAATTATTTTACAATCAGTGGAGGCATTTGGGGTAGGTTTTCTGAGGATACTTAAGGTCATTGTGGACAAGAAATTTCTCTGCATTAAAAATGCAAAAGTAATGCTCAAAGGAAACTTGTATCATCTTAACATACAGGAGTTGATTTTTCTGCAGTTAGACTGGTGGAGTAAACATATCATAAGTAAATTTTAATTCAATGTAAAATGGCAAATTAGGTGAGTGGACTAATAGACTATTAGAGTTGTAATTAAGAGATAAGGAAATGGAAAGTCTACATTTGAAGGAATGAAATCAGTGAAGGGCTCTCTGAGGGCTTTACATTTATATATATATATTTTTTTCTTTTATAATCCTACTGTTTATTTTTTTTTTGCATTTTCTTACATAAATGTTATTATATATATATATAT
>JAQZBX010072344.1:0-15087 GCA_029593785.1 Cabassous unicinctus | reverse complement strand
ATAATTTCATAGGTTTGGCAAAATGTATAATAGCCTGTATCCATCATTACAATGCAATGCAGGACAATTCCAATGTCCCAAAAATGCCACCATTTTAAACTTATTCTTCCATCTCAATCCCTTCCAAGCCTGTGTTGGTCACTGCTTTATTTTACTTTTTAAAATCAATGATACTAGTTCTTCCATTGCTAGAAATTTATAATAGCATAATAAAAATCTGCTTTAATACATTGTTCATCCTCCTATCCTGAAGATTTTGGGGTGGTGATACCCACTCTGTTACCAATTGGGAGGGGGGTTTTATTCCATGGGACAGATGGATGCAGCTTTCTTGCTTGCAGTTGCAGATACTCTCTATTCCTTGAGATGGGCATTGTCCACCATCATAACCTTGTTAGTTTTCCTGAGTGAGTTCAATGAAATAGAGAGTAGGTTTTGCAACTCTGTTGAGATTCAGGGTTCAATTGGTACATGAATAGATGAAAGATTTAAGTCTCTGTGACATATATTTAACAAGTATAGTGCTAATTATAGGTTCAAATAAAAGGAGCAGAAGAGCCCTATTTAGGGAAATTATAAATGAGACTAATTCTGTTACACTGGGAAGCATAAATTCCAAAGAAAGGCCCACTGACAAGATTCCAATTTCCTCATTGTGTCTGCCCAGCTTATAGTTTCTAGATGTCTCTAGAACCCTCAGGAGCCCCGCTGCTGGAGCCACTGTTTACTGTGGCAGTCAATGAACTTTTGCTGAGATGTGCATAAGCACAACCTCTGGAATGACCTCTCGACTCACTCTGAAATCTTTTAGGCATACAAACTCTTTTGTATTTAATATTTCCCCCTTTTGGTCAAGGCTTTTTCCAAATGCATTCTATTTGGTGTTTGTTAATAATACCTCTGTGCCAGGGAAGCTCATTGCTGGGAGTCAGGTCCAATGCTAGCAGGAAGGTAGTGCATTAATATGCTGATTTTGACTTAGAGTAATGACCTATACTTTTGATGTTACATTTGCATAATCTAAAGCTCCTTTAAAAATAAAGAGAAAACGCTAAAATAAAGAGCATGAGTGATCTTTTGGAGATGAAGATCACATTCTAAAGAAGGGTTTGGAGAGGATTGCATTACTCTACTAAAGATCTTTGAATTGTAAACTTAAAAGTGAGTGAATTCAAGGCATATAAATTATACCTTATTAAAGCTGTGTTTATTTTTTTTTAAGTTGTTGAGATTTTTATTGTGATTGTGTTAAATCTGTAAATCAGTTTAGGCATAGTAATCAGTTAGGCATAATTAGCTCATAATCTTAATGATATTTAGTCTTCCAATCCATGAACCCAGAATGTCCTTCCATTTACTTAGGTTTTCTTCAGATTCTTTTAGCAATATTTTGTAGTTTTCTGAATACCTGTCCTTTATGTACTTAGTTCAGTTTATTCCTAAATATTTGATTCTTTTATTTGCTAATATAAGTGTAAATGTTTTTCTGATTTCCTCCTCATATTGCTCATTTAAAAGCGTGTAGAAATGCTATTGATTTTTTACAAATTAATCTTGTATCCAAGCCACTTTGCTAAACTCGTCTATTAGTTCTAGTCATTTTGTGGTGGATTTTTCAGGATTTTCTAGATATAGGATTATATCATCAGTTCATAGTGAAAGTTTTACTTCTTCCTTTCCTATTTGGGTGCCTTTTATTTCTTTAGCTAGCCTAATTGCTCCAGCTAGAATTTCTAGCACTAAATTGAATAACAGTGGTGACAGTGGGCACCCTTGTCTTGTTCCTGATCTCAGTGGGAAAGATTTTAGTCTATTAATCTTGAGAACAAAGCTAGTTGTAGGTTTTTCATATATGCACTTTACCATATGGAGAAACTTCCTTGTATTCCTACCTTTTGGAGTGTTTTTTTATCATGAAAATATTCTGTATTTTGTCAAAAGTCTTCTTCTGCATCGAGAGGATCATGTGATTTTTCTTCTCCAATTTGTTAAGTGATTGTTTACACTAATTGATTTTCTTATGTTGAACCACACTTGCATACCTGAGATAACATCCATTTGATCATGCTGTGTAATTCTTTTAATGTGCTTTTGGATGCAGTTTGCAATTTTGTTTGTTTTTTTATTTTATTTTTATTTTTTAATAGTAGCTTTAGATTAAATATGCGCTACATTGCAAATATAGGAGATTCCTATATATCCCCACCCCCTTCCACATTTCTCCCCATTAAAACATCTTTCATTAGTGTGGTTCATTTTTTACAATTTATGAGCAAATATTGAAGCATTGCAACTATATTTTACATTATGTTTTATAGTTTGCATGACACAATTTTATAGGTTTTGAAAAGATTTATAATGGCTTGTATCCATCATGGCATCTGGTACTGGGCTTTTCAACTTGGGGAGGTTCTTGATGACTCTTTCAATCTCTTCCCTTGTGATTGATTAGTTGAGGTTTTCTATTTCTTATTGGGTCAGTGTAGGTAGTTCTTGTGTTCCTAGGAATTTGTCCATCTGGTCTACATTGTCTAGTTTTTTGGCATACATTTGTTCCTAGTATCCTTTTACAACCTCTCTTATTTCTGTAGGGTAACTGGTATTTTCCCCCCTTTCATTTCTGATTTTATTTACTTGCATCTTCTCTCTTTTTTTCTTTTACTCTCTAGATAAGTTTTGGTCGATTTTGTTGATCTTCTCCTAGAACCAATATTTTCTTTTGTTTATTCTCCCCTTTGTTTTGTTTTGTTATTGTTGTTCTTGATTTCATTTATTTATGCTATGATTTTTACTGTTTCATTCCTTCAACTTGATTTGGGATTAGTTTACTGTTATATTTCTTGTTCCTTTAGCTCTCTAGTCAGCTCTTCAATTTTAGCTTTTTCCTCTTTATTTAATGTGAGCATTAAGGTATATAAATTTCCCTCTAAGCACTGACTCTGTAGTGTCCTATAGATTTTTTTTAATTTTTGTTTAAGTACTGGGGGCCAAGGATTGAACCTGCGATCACTATTAAGGAAGCCGGCATTCAACCACTGAGCCACATCAGTTTCACTGAGTAGATTTTTATTTTTTTGTATTTATTTCTTGTTGGATTTTATTGTTCTGTTTTATTTTTTTCAGGAGGTACTAGGAACTGATCCCAGGACCTCCCATGTGGGAGGCTGAAACTTAACTGCTTGAGCCATAGGTTTTGATATATTGTGTGCCCATTTTCATTCATCTCAAGATGTTTACTGAATTACCTTGCAATTTCTTCTTTGACCCAGTGATTATTTAAGAGTGTGTTGTTTAATCTTCATATATTTATGTGTTTTTCCTTTTGCCCATCCATTACTTATTATCAGCTTCATTCAGTTATGATCAGAGAAAGTGTTTTAAAAAATTTCAGTAATTTTAAATTTATTGAGACCTGTCTTCTGACCCAATATAGGGAATATCTTGAAGAAAGAGCCATAAGCATTTGAAAAGAATGTATATCCTGCTCTTTGGGGATGCAGTGATCTATAGATGTCTGTCAGGTCTAATTCTTTTATCATATATTTCAAGTTCTCTGTGTTTATTTAGGCTCTGTCAGGATGTTCTATCTGATACTGAGAGTGGTGTATTGAAGTCTCTGTTATTGCAGGGACATCTATTTTTGCACACAGTTTTGCCAGTTTTTGCATCATGTATCTTTGGACACTCAAGTTAGGTGGATAATTTCTTGTTATCCTTCTTGTTGTATTACCCCTTTTATTAATATATAATGACTTTCTTCATCTCATAACAGTTTTTCATTTAAAATCTATTTTTCCAATTAAAAAAAAATGTATCACTTTTACAGCTCTTATTTGGTTATTATTTGCATGGAATATATTTTTCAAACTTTTCACTTCCAACCAGGTTGTGTCCTTATATATGAAGTTAGTATCTTATAGACAGCATATAGATGGCTCATATTTTTTATCCAAACTCTCAATCTATGTCTTTGACTTGCATGTTCAAGCCATTAGCATTCTATGATATTACTGTAAAGGGTTTACTTATTTTATCCATTTTGTCCTTTAGCTTTTTTTGTCATATCTTACTGTATTAGTTAGGGTTCTCTGGGGAAACAGACTCAACAGGAGATATCTGTCAATAATATGAGACTTTATAACAGTCTTTCACATGACCGTGGGGATGCACAATTCCAGATTCCACAGGTAGGCTGCAAACCAGAGGCTCTGATGAAAGTCCAATGAAGATCCTTGATGAGTTTCTGGGAGAAGATGGCTTTCCAAAAATGAGCTGGGGAATTCCCTCTGAATGTTGAAATCCCTTCTCCTTTTAAGGTATTCAACTGATTGGATAAAAGTGTTACTCATTGCTGACAGCAATCTCCCTGATTGATGCAGATGTAATCAGCCATCCACCCAGTAAACTCAATGGTGGCCAAAGTCCATAAATGTTCTTGTATTACAATTAGCCCAGAGCTTGCTGGACAAAACAGCTGGACACAATTACTTGGCAGAGTTAACACATTAGCCTAACCATCACAGTCCACCCCTTTTCAACTCAGCAACCATACACACTACCTTAAACTATACTTAGTCTCTAAGTAAAAACAATAACAGACAAGCATATATATATATTTCCACCTAACAATGCTCAACCTGCCTGCTTACAACTGGAAACACATTAATTCCCTACAGAATAGGGTGCAAGTCCTTGGGCAATATTTCACTCTTAAACTTGACATCCTTAAATATTATGACATGAAACTAATACATCTTTTCATGAGATAGGGGAAAAGGTTGGGGAAGAAAATAAAGAAATTCATTTTGTGTACATATACAAAAATACTCATGGCCAAACAAGGAAGGAAGTTTCATGACTATTACAGTCCTCATTTCTGTAAACAATCACATGGTCAAAGTTCATATTTATCACTACCTTCTTCCACTACCCATTCCATGTTCCCATTACCCTCAGCAAGCACTTCAGGTGGCCATGGTTCGTTGCCTGGTGGAGTGACCCAAACTTTCATTCCTGAAGATTCTGGGTCATTGTTAGTCCTGCTTGGATTGGTTTGTTGCGATTTAAACACAGGGCATGGCAGGACTAGGAGATGACCTAGGGGATCTCCTGTTTTCCAGGCAAACTTTTCTTTACCCCCATTATTTAGATATAGTCCTATTTCTCCTACATAGTCAGGATCAATCACCTCAGCTAGTATGGTAATTACTTTATTTGCCTGTTGATTCACAGGTAAGAGGAGCCCAAAGTGGCCAGGTGGCAGTCTTAATTTCCAGTTCAATGGAATCATTGTTGTGTTTCTCAAATGAGGAAACACTCCTCCATTTGGGACTAAAACCTGTAGACTAACAGAACTTAAGGTTGCAGGGACAGGAAGCAAAAATTTTCCTAGTGGTTCACTAGGGGTACTAGTGAGTGGTGCCACTCCCATTTCCACCCCTTGATTCCTGGACCCATGAATCCTGGTTATGGGAGAAACTTCAGCAAAGAGTGGATCCTGATTTAGAGCATAAACAGCCTCCTTGAGAACAATGCCCCATCCCTGCCAGGTACTGCACCTTAGTTGGCACTGCAATTGAGTCTTCAAAAGGCCATTCCACCATTTTATTAACACAGCTGCTTCAGGGTAAAGGAGGACATGGTAAGGCTAGTGAATTCCATGGGCATGTGCCCAATCCCACACACCATTTGCTGTGAAATGGGTTCCTTGATCATAAGCAATGTTGTGTGGAATGCCATGGCAGTAGATAAGACATTCAGTAAGTCCATGCATGGTAGTTTTGGAAGAAGCATTGCAAGCAGGAAATGCAAAGCCATATCCAGAGTATGTGTCTATTCCAGTTAAAACAAATCACTGCTCCTTCCATGGTGGAAGTTGTCCAATGTAGTCAGCCTGCCACTAGGTAGTAGGCTGGTCACCTCAAAGAATGCTGCCATATTGGGAGCTGATTGTGGGTCTCTGTTGCTGGCAGATTGGGCACTCAGCAGGGGTTGTAGCCAAGTTAACCTTGGGGAAGGAAAGTCCTTATTGCTGAACCCATGCATAACCTCCATCCCTACCTCCTTGGCCACTTTCTCATTGAGCTCATTGGACAATGACAGGAGTGGCTGGGGAAAGAGGCTGAGCATTAGCGACAGAGCGGGTCATCTTATCCACTTGATTATTAAAATCTTCTTCTGCTGATGTCACCCTCTGGTGAGCATTCATGTGGGACACAAATATGTTCATGTTTTTTGCCCACTCAGAAAGGTCTATCCACATACCTCTTTCCCAGACCTCCTTGCCACCAATTTTCCAATCATGTTCCTTTCAAGTCCCTAAGCATCCAGGCAAACCATTGGCCCATGAATCAGCAAATAAATGCACCTCTGACCATTTATTTTTCCAAGGAAAATGAACAACCAGGGGCACTACTAAAAGTTATGCTCACTGGGAAGATTTGCCCTTACTGCTATCATTCAAGGATGTCCCAGAAAAGAGCTGCAGTGCTGTAGCTGTCCAATTTTGGGTGGTACCTGCACATCGTGCAGACCCATCTGTAAACCAGGCCCAAGTTTTCTCATCCTCAGTCAACTGAGTGTAAAGGACTCCCCAAGAGACAAAAGCCATGGGCTGGGAAAGAGAAAGTAACATGCCGGTGGTGGTGACCATGTGCATTTGGGCTACTTCCTCATGTAACTTACTTGTTCCTTCAGGACCTGCGCAAGCCTTATCTCATATATACCACTTCCACCTTAATATGGAGTGCTGCTGTGCATGCCCAAATTTATGTTTGCTGATCAGACAATACCCAGCTCATGATAGCCAACTAAGGTCTCATGGTAACTTGATGGCCCATGGTTAAATGTTCAGTCTCTACTAAGGCCCAGTAGCAAGCCAAAATTTGTTTCTCGAAAGGGGAGTAGTTATCTGCAGAAGATGGCATGGCTTTGCTCCAAAATCCTAAGGTTCTGCGTTGTGACTCCTATATAGGGGCCTGCCAAAGGCTCCAGAAAGCATCTCTATTTGCCACTGAAACTTCCAGCACCATTGCATCTGCTGGATCATATGGTCCAAGTAGTAGTGCAGCTTGAACAGCAGCCTGGACATGTAGTAAAGCCTCCTCTTGTTCCAGTAGCCAATCAAAATTAGCAGCTTTTCTGGTCACTAGGTTAATATGCAGGAGTAGCACACCGAAATGCGGAATGTGTTGTCTCCAAACCCAAAGAGTCAAATTAAGTGTTGTGCCTCCTTTTTGGTCATAGGAGGAGCCAGGTTCAACAGCTTATTCTTTACTTTAGAAGGGATATCTTGACATGCCCCACACCACTGGACACTTAGAAATTTCACTGACGTGGAATGACCCTGTAATTTTGTTGGATTTAAGTCCCATCCTCTCTCACTCAAATGTCTTACCAATAAGTCTAGAGTCTTTGCTACTTCTTGATCACTAGGTCCTATCAACATGATATCATCAATATAATGGATCAGTGTGATGTCTCACAGGAGGGAGAGATGATCAAGTTCCCTGCAGACAATATTATGATATTGGTCTGGAGAGTTGATATATCCTTGAGGCAGGCAGTGAAGGTATACTTGTGGCCTTGCCAGCTGAAAGCACACTGTTTCTGTTGGTCCTTACTAATGGCAATTGACAAAAAAGCAGTTGCCAGATCAATAGCTGCATACCAGGTACCAGGGGAAGTATTGATTTGCTCAAGCAATGATACCACATCTGGCTCAGCAGCTGCAATTTGAGTCACCACCTGGTTAAGTTTATGATAATCTACTGTCATCCTCCAAGATCCATCAGTTTTCTGCACAGGCCAAATAGGAGAGTTGAATGGGGATGTGGTGGGAATAACCACCCTGCATCCTTCAAATCCTTGACGGTGACACTAATCTCTGCAATCCCTCCAGGAATTCAGTATTGCTTTCGATTTAATATTTTGCTAGGTAGGGAAAGTTCTAATGACTTCCCCTGGGCCTTTCCAACCATAATAGTCCTCCCTCCACAAGTTAGGAATTCAATGTGGAGATTTTGCCAGTTATGAGTATGTCTATTCCAATTATGCATTCTGGAATTGGGGAAATAACCACAGAATGGTTTTGGGGACCCACTGGGCCCACTGGGCCCACTGTGAGATGGACCTGAGCTAAAACTCCATCAATCACCTGACCTCCATAAGTCCCAATTCTGACTTTTGGACCAAAAAGTGAATTAATGTCACTTCTGAGCCAGTCTAATAATCCCCAAAATATCTGATCATTTCCTTTTCCCCAATGCACAATTACTTTGGTAAAAGGCCATAGGTGAGATTTTATAAGAGTCTCTCACATGACCTTGGGGATGCACAAGTCCAGATTCCAAAAGTAGCCTGAAAACCAGGGGCTCTGATGAAAGTCTAATGAAGATCCTTGATGAGTGTCTGGAAGAAGCTGGCTGTCCAAAGACTAGCTGGGAAATTCTCTCTGAATGTTGAAATCGCTTCCCATTTTAAATTATTCAATTGTTTGGATAAAAGCATCACCCCTTGCTGACGGCAATCTCCCTGATTGATATAGATGTAATCAGCCAACCATCCAGTAAACTCAGTGGTGACCAAAGTCCATAAAAGTCCTTGAATTACAATTAGCCAAGTGCTTGCTGGACCAAACACCTGTACACAATTACCTGGCTGATTTGACACATTAGCTTAACCATCACACTTACTATTGTCTATCTTTTACCCTTTAATTTACCTTTCCTAAAAATCTTCATTTCTACACTCTTTCCCCAGTCTCTCACCCTAGTTTTTTCCTTTCAGCCTACAGCACTATCTTTAGTATCACTTGTAATTATGGTCTATTGGAAACATTTTCTCTCAGATTTTGTTTTTCTGTGAAGTCTTTCATTTCACCCTCATTTCTGAAGGACAGTTTTACTGGATACAGAATTCTTGGCTGGCAGTTTTACTTTCAGTACCTTAAATACATCATACCTCTTACTACTTGCCTCCATAGTTTCTGGTGAGATTTCAGCACTTAAACTTATAGAGGTTACCTTGTATGTGATGCTTGAGTTTTCAATTGCTGCTTTCAGAGTCTACTCTTTACTCTGATATTTGTCATTGTGAATAGCAAGTGTCTCAGTGCAGGTCTATTCTGATTTATTGTTTAGGTGTGTTGTCCTTCTTGGATATTGATATTTATTTCTTTTGTATATGTACAGACGCTTTCAGTCATTATTTCCTAAAATATTCTTTTTGCCACTTTTCCACTCCAAACATGTTTGGGCATTTCATATTGTCATTCAATTCCATAAGACCGTGTTCCATTTTATCCATTCTTTTCTCTTTCTGTTCTTCTGTCTTTTCAAGTTCATATGTTCTGTCTCCAATAAAACCAAATCTATCTTTGATCAAATCCAATCTGCTATTATGTGTCTTAATGTATTTTTTAAGGATTTATTTCTTTATTTATTTACTTTTATCCATTTTTATCACCACCCCCATTTTTGTTGTTTCTCTGTCCATTCAATGGGCAACTCTCTGTGTCCATTTCCTGCCCTCTCTTCTCATCCTTCTTCTCCTGTCTTCACTGGGATTCAATCCTCAGAATCTACGATGTGGGAGAGAGGCCACCTACTGCCTGTGCTACCTTAGTTCCTGGTTTTTCAGTGCATCTCATCTTGGGTCTTCTTTGTGTCACTCTCCTGTTACATCATCATCTTTCTGTGTGGCTCACGGTGCCTGAAGGCGCTCCCACACATGGGGTCTGATGGTGCACCTGTGGACGATGCCTGGCAGCTTACTCGTGCACTGGGCCTGGTGGCTTACCCACTCGCAGGGCCTAGTGGCGCACCCGTGCATGGGGCTTGGTAGTCCATGTGCATTCTATATTTTCCTTTTTTTTTTAATTTTTACTGGGAGGTCCCATGGATCGACCCCTGGTTCCTCCACATGGGAGACAGATGCCCAACCACCCAATCCACATCCGTTCCCCTGCTATATCTCTTAAAGTTGAACAAAGATACCCAAAGTTACAGTCTTTTCCCATACAGGATGGTCATGTAACCAAGCTTAGTTTTTCACCAGCATTCTAAAAACCAGACCTAGGGAGAAAAACTATGTCTGGGGACACATGCATGACTTCTAATATAGTGAATGTTTAGCCTACCCTGATTATCACAAAATCAGGTCAGCGAGAATATTCACATTCTAATGTATTTTTAATCCCATTCTTTGCATCTTTCATTCTCATAAGCTCTGTTACTTTATTTTGCAGGCTTTCAAATTGTTCTTTATAATCAACCAATATCTCCTTAATATCCTTTATCTTTTTAGTCATATTTTATTTATATCTATGAATAGATTTAGGAAATTTTTGTGATTACAATTGATTAGTTGTCTTAAATATTGCTTCTCATCAGAACATTTGTTTGTTCCTTTAGCTGTGCCATCTCTTCTTGTTTTCTAGTATGGCTTGTAATTTTTATATGATATCTAGGCAACTCAGTATGTTGGTGAATTTACTTTGACTGTTAAATTCTATTTCACCTTGCTTTTTATATAGCTCATCTTTACTTTTGGTTCACCTTATTTTAAATCTTTAAAGTTGTGCATCTTAAGTTATCCAAATTAGGCCGGGTACACTAATGGGGTGCAGATTTACTCCTGTGGGCTTCAGGTTGAGGGACCTAAAATAAGAATTTTTCCTTGCTATTTTCTGACTGGGCAGCAGATAGCACTCTTCAGCTAACCTTTCCAAGGAGGTTTTTCTTTCAACCTGAGACTGCTGGAGAAATTATGCAGAAGAGCCAGATTCAAAGCGGGCCCTGCTGGCCAAATTCACTAAGAAGAAACCACTGTCCACTCTCCAATGTACCCACCCTTTTCCTGAGGAGGAAGACATCTGTTCTCTCAGTCAGCTGCATTGAGTCATGGGTTTTATACAGGCTTAACATCTTAAGGGTGAGAGACAGTCCTTCCTGGCTGCAATGGTTTTGCTCACCTAAGGTCTGCTGTTTCAAGTTGTTTGTCTTGCTGCCCCTCATACTCCTGGGGGGTTGTACAGCCCTTTCCTGGTCTGCAGAATCTCAAAGAAGGTTCCTTGGGGAGGCTTTGTCCCTTTTTTATGCTGTTTTGTGAGAAATGTGAGCCCTGCCTGCCACTCTGATGCAATCTTCCCAGAATTCAATTATCTTCCTTGATTCATTACATTCTGAAAAACAAAATAAACAAATGAATTAACTATGATTCTTTTTATTTGAAGAATTTTATATGAACCCTGTACAATCCATCCAAAATGTAAAATCAATGGCTTTCAGTATAATCGGAGAGATGTGCATTCATTTCCACAATTAATTTTAAAACATATTCATTACACCATAAATAAAATCCCATACTATTTAAGCCCCCTGTTGTTAACCATAACCATTGGTATAGTACTTTTGTTACAAATGATGAAAAAAATATTATAATGTTACTCTTAATTATAGCCATAGGTTTCATTAGTTGTAATGCCTTTTATTCTTCCAAACAAAATACCAGCTTTTCTTTGGAATTTCATCATAAATACTAAGAGTCAGGAGAGGGAAGAGACTATGTATATAATCCATCATCCATTTACCTCCCTTATCTTCAAAATTCTCTTCAGTCTTCATGATCAAAGAATAATGGTCATAAGAGCCTCAATTCCTGACATAAATGCCTCTGGCATTGAAGAGTTCTAATTAAAGCTGGCCAGTTTTTCTACACAAACCTGCCTACTCTTTCAAATTCTCCAAATTTTCTGGAAAGGAAACTTAATACTAGTCAATTTAATATATTTATCTGAAGGAATCTTCAATAACCAAGTGCTCATCAGTGTTACATTCAGATATCTGAAGGGATTCACCATATACGAAGCAGCATTTCTGAAGGAATCCCCCCTGACATGGCCCCGTCACCTGTTCTTTCATTGTTTTTGCTCATTGTTTGTCTGTGCTCATTGTCTGCCCATTGTTTGCATTTGCTCATTTTCTGCTATTGTTTCTTTGTTTTTCTATTTAGAGCACCGGGAACTGAACCTGGCACCTCCCATGTGGGAGGTGGAAGCTCAACTGCTTGAGCCACATCCATTTTCTGCTCATTTGTTTTTGCTCATTGTCTGCCCATTGCTTTGCTCATTGTCTTGCTTGTTGCTTTTGCTCATTGTCTTCCCATTGTTTTGCTCATTGTCTTGCTTGTTGTTTTTGCACATTGTCTGCTCATTATTTTTGCTCATTGTCTGTTGGTTGTTTTTGCTTGATGTCTGCTTATCGTCTACACTTTGTTTTTCTTCTTTTGGAGGCACCAGGAACTGAACCTAGGACCTCCATGTGGAAGGTGGGTACTCAACTGTTTAAGCCACATCCACTCCCTTAAAGGGAATTCTGATGAGCAAATATTCTAAGTTTTGATGATGTCCAATTTATCCGTTTTTCTTGTTGTGATTAGGGCTTTTTATGTTTTCAGAAGTAACTTTCACTACTTCAAGAGAACAAAGCTGTTCTACTATATTATGGCCAAAAGAGAAATTAAATAAGACAAGTACATTTGGAGATATGCAATAAATATTAGTTTACATTCACTGCAATACAGATAATGCCATATTTAGAGACATAAAACAACACCTATTTATTATCTAGACATCAGCAGCCTTGCATGGTGGTATCAAATTCAGGTTCAGCATTTGAAATTCTAAAAGTAAGGGGTTGCCTGAGCTCCATTTCCCTGTGGCTTCCAAGATCCTCTTCCAGAATCTCTTTGAGTATTGGTAGAATTAATTTTCTCTTGGTTGTAGGACTGAAGCAACTGTTATCTTTCTGGCTGTTGGCTGAGGCTGATTCTCAAACCCTAGGGGCTCCAGTGAGTTTATAACCACATGAATCATGTACAACTTGATGTCTTAGTGTTTCAAAGCCAACAGAAGATGTACTTATGCTCACAAACTGCTCTGTCAGCAGGTGATGAAGCTCTTTTAATGGCTCATATTGGAAGTGAAGTCCACCCAACCTAATCCTCCTGTTGATTAACTAATAGCTATGAGTTTGAGAACATAATTCCATGAGCAGAATCCCTACATCTTTTCTATATAACTTAATTCAAACTTGAAAGTACAATCCATCATATTCACTATCATACTCATACCCAAGGGAAGGGTGCATAACACAAGGGGCAGGAATTTGGAAGCCTTTTCTATATTTTGTCTATAAAACCATGTTAATTATTTGGAAGTTTCAATACTATTAAAAATCAATTATCTCTAAGTTA
Organism: Cabassous unicinctus; assembly: GCA_029593785.1. Taxonomy (NCBI): domain Eukaryota; kingdom Metazoa; phylum Chordata; class Mammalia; order Cingulata; family Chlamyphoridae; genus Cabassous; species Cabassous unicinctus. Next base: position 1,833 of record JAQZBX010072344.1, on the reverse strand, counting down.
ATCCACAAGTGTAGTGAAATTCAATTAAAAACTCTTGCAGTTTTTCTTTAGTAGATATTGGTAAGCCATTTCTAATATTTATAAGAAGTGAGTAGAAACTAAAATATAAACAAAACAGTTGTGAAGAAAGACAAAGTTGGAATTCTCACAATACTTGATTTCAAGGCTTACTGTAAAACTAAAGTAATAAAAAGATCATCATATTCATGTAAAGTAAGACATACATCAATGTGACAGAATGAAGAATCCATAAATGGATCAATACATATAGGTATAATAATTTTTCAGCAAAGAAACAAAGGCAATTTTATGAGGAAAGAAATTCTTTTCAACAAGTGGTTCTCAACCTAAATATTTGTTCAGGAATATAAATACAACTTGATAGGTGAATTGCCCACCCTCAAAAATCAATAAAAGTAAATCAATGATGGAAAGTAAGAGGGATATTCTGAAACCTTATGTACTTAATGTTCTCCCAATCTTCTTCCCATTTCTGTCACAAGCAAGCCATTCCTCACAAACTCATCTGTTTTGGAGGCATCTGACCTTAACTACATTTCAGGCCAGTTTGTTATTGCATGTCCTCAGCAGGCTGCTGTTCAAGAAATATTGTAATTTTTTAGATTATCTGGCATTTTCTTGTTAGTGTTAATAAGCTTCCCAGTTTTCAACATTCTAAGCAGAAACTGGGTTCTGTAACTTATTTTTATTTTTTGTAGTAATTTTTCTAATTTTTAAAAAATATTTTATTTTACATTTTAAAAAAGAAACTTATATTACATAAATGTTACACAAAAAATTTAGGGATTCCCATATACCCCACTCCCCACACCTCCCTTACTCTCCCACATAAACATCCTTCATTAGTGTGACACATTCATTGCAATTGATTAACGTACCCTGGGGCTTTGCCATTAAGCATGGACCATAGTTTACATTGTTGTCTACACACTCTCCCACACAGTTCTGCATATTATGTGATGATATAAAATGGCTTATATCTGTTATTGCAGTGTCATTCAGGACGGTCCTGAAGTCCTGAAAAAGCTCCTGTAGTACAACTGTTCTTCCATTTCCCTGCCCCCACGACCTCCAGTGGCTACTGGCTCCACATCAATGTTGTAATTTCTTCCACTGCTACTGGTTTCTCTTCAGATTATATAAATCTTTTACCTTTTACTGTACCTTACTTTTAAATGGCATAGCAAAGTAAACAAAATAAAACTGAGTTTATGTATGTGTTTCTGTGTGTGGTTGTGTATAGATGTGCATCTCATGTGCATATGTATGAATTTCAAAGAATATCTTTTAATGACTTGCAGTAGGAATAATGTAATGACCTTTCGCTATCCAAATTCATTTGGTTCCTGAGTTTTGGGTAGCAGTTTCTATGAAATCACATTCTTCTATTCATTCTGACAATATGTGTTTATTTAGTTATTGTTGTATCCCAGGCACCAACCTAGCAAGTGTGGGTGTATTAAAGTTTGTAGCACTGAGTTACATCTCTCCAGGTGCTCAGAGTGTATCAGGGAGAAAATACATGGAATTCAGTAAAAGCAACACAAATTCACATTCCTTACCATCCAAATTCAGTACAGGGAAAAAGTTGTAATATTCCTGTGAAGATGTTAAGAATAAGGATCAAAAAGGAGGCGACCACAGGATATCCTGAAGTAAAGTTGTTTTTTTGGAAGGAAGGGGAGTAAGAAAATTCCAAATGGAAGAGTGACAGAGATTTCAAACTTTGGAAAGCAGGGTTATAAAGGTATTGATTGAGGAAAACACGGTGTGCTGATGAAGGTGCAAGTCAAGCTTAAAATCTTATACATC
>JAQZBX010072343.1:0-15088 GCA_029593785.1 Cabassous unicinctus | reverse complement strand
AAAAAAAAAGAAGATCTGCCCAAGGTGAATGTAGTTTGTAGGATTTTCCCTGTCTTTCTGGGTCTCTGTGTTGTCCTAGGCTTTTGCTTGTTAGTTGTTTTGGAGTCCCCCTGTTTTCATGAGTTTGGTTGTCCCCTCATTTTCCCAGGGAACAAACCTCTCTCTCCTGAGTATTTGAAGCCAGCAAGCCTTTGTTCCAGACTGTCCATCTCTATAGTTTTTTTTTTTTTTTTTTTTTTCAAGGTACCAGAGCTGGGGATTAAACCCAGGACCTTGTATGTGGGAAGCCGGCACACAAACACTGAGCCGCATCGGCTTCCCCAAGTTGGTTTTTTCATTTGTTTGTTTGTTGTTTGTTTTGTTTTTAGGAGGTACTGGGGATCAAACCTGGGACCTTACATATGGGAAGCAGGTGCTCAACCTATTGAGCTCTATCTGCTCCCCCAGCTCTATAGTTTTTTTATACTACTTTTGTTGTCTGGTGCTGATTTTGCTTGGAGGGCAAATTCTGAGAGAAGTGTCACCCCACGGAGTACTTTCTCAAGTCAGTCCTTCCCTGCCAAAACAGGACCAGGGACCTACAAAGGGAGCTTAGACCAGCTCCAAAGTGTTCTGTGGAGGGGGTAGGAAGGGTGCCAAGAGCTTCTCCGATGGCTCCCCAAAGCTGAGCTTTTCTTACCTGCCCAGCAAATGCAGCCCTTCCACTAACTGTCCCCCGCAGCCCTGAGGAAATGCTGCATCTTTAAATCTCCACTGCCTCCCCTGCTGTCTGGGGAGGGTTGAAACAGTGGCTGCTGCCACCTTTGTCTGGGGAGGTTGTAACAATATCTGCCATCAGAGCCAGGACCCAGCCATCCAAATTCACTAATCAAAAGCCATGATCAGTGATTAGCCATACCCACCCTGTTCATGGGGAATAGGATTTTGCGGAGGGGGGGGGGGTGTGGAAAAGGATTTTTATGTCCCTTTCTGTCACCAGCTGCAAGTCAGGGACTAGACCCCACGGTGGTCTGTGGTGAAAGGGGTGGATAGGTACTAGTAGCTGCTGTGCAGAGAGAACAATTTACTGTTCTTTATCATATTTTTTCAGCCTCTTCCTCCCACTCTTCCCTGGCTGCTGTACAGTGTTCTTCTGGCCTCTTGACTTTCAAAATAGTTGTTTCAGACAGTTCCTGCCTGTTTAGTAGTTGAATTGGTGGAAGGACTGAGTCCTGTAGCTCTTTACTCCACCATCTTCCTCCAGAAGTTCTCCCTTAAGAGTTTTATTTTGAAATTTGAATATTAAACGTTTCATTAACCTCTTTTCATTTTTTTTCTTTAGGTTTCAAAACAAATTAGCAGAGAAGGAAAGAGTAGAGAGGAGAAACTGCACACCCCACTAGAGTACTATAGTCAGCAGTTATCATGAAAGCAAATTTTAAGTTCATACCTAGGTTTTAACCGTTCATCTCTTTTTTTGTTATCTTTTCCTTTATCTTCATCTCTGGTAGATACTTACTGACCACTTCTTGCATGTGAAGACTCCTATTTAAAAAAAGCATTTCTCAGTGTATAGAGCTCTTTTAGAAGAGAACTGCAGACATATGCCGTAATAATAACATCTTACATTTATGGAGTGCTCACTGTATACCAAACACTCACTATATGTCCTGCTTTAAGTTCTTCACATAGTATTAGCTCATTTTATCCTCTCAACAACCATATGAGTTGGATACTATTATCCTTATTTTATGGATGAGAGAACCAAAGGAAACAGAGGCTAAGGCATTTGTCTGCAGTCACATAGCTAGGAAGTGGTGGAGTCAGGATTTGAACCCAGGCAGTTTGAATCCAGAATAAAAAATAAATCAAGTATAACCAGAATGAAACTAATTTTGCTCTTTTTAGGTTTCCTAAACTTGCCATCACCACTAATGGCTTTTGAGTGACTATTAGAATGGAATTTGAAAGAATAGAAGGGAAATTGTTTAGAGTAGAGAGATGATTTCTAAACATGCAGATGCTGAGATGAGGGTTCTAGAAGGTAGGCATGGCATTGTCCTCTGTTCTTGCCATGCTCTGCTCGCCTGTGCCTCAGCCTGTACCCAAGGGAGTGATGAACAGTCAGTTAAGGAGAGTGGCAGTCAAGGAGCGTGGCCAGTGACTGATTTTCGGCCCTCACTGCACTGGTTTCCTCCTCCTCAAGCTGCGATGGAGAACCCTGAGAGCTAACTTTGAGCCCATCCATCTGAAGCAGGCCCTGCACTGTGCTTCTAGATTTGCACTGCACTTCTCTCTCTCTGGGGTCATAATTATGCCCTTTCTTTTTGGACCTCTTCCCACTTAGGACAGAACACTTAGGACAGGCCTGCCGCCTTTATCTAAACTCACAAGGCCAGATGTGTTTTTGAATTACTAATTTTTCCGATTTTAGAAAGGTAAAATGGTATATACTCCATATATTATATAGCATTCCCATTGGGGTCTGGGGCAGCCCCCCATAAACAAATACATTCATATTTCTGCAGCACAATGTATGCATCATCACCCTCAAGGATAAAGGATGACTACAAACAGCCTCTTGTTGAGAAGGTCACGTTTTGCCACCAAAGGAGTTTTTTTGTGAGAAATTTATGAAAAAGAAACGTTGAGTTGCATTCTCATCAGAGGCATGAGGATGAAGATGCTAACAAGGCTACGCTTACATTTCCCGTAACTGGCTAGGAAAGGGTCTGACTCAGGCCCAATCTTCTCATCCCAGATTTTAGTCCGGAAAGTAAGCACTCAGGAAGCAGTCAGTTTCTACAGTCTACGTTCCCTTCACAGTTTGGTGGGCAAAAAGTAATAAAGAAAATACAAACAGGAAAGAAGAAATTTGGATTTTTTTTTTCACTTGAAAGACCTATTTACACTACCTAGAAAAGCTTAGCCCCTTTTTCCTTTGGGACTTACTTGGCTTAGCTTGGAAGACCACAGATTTGAGTACAATATAGCAAGTGTTATTAAAACCAACCTGTAAAAATGCATTATCCCAAAGAGTTAGCGGCTAATTTTCTATTGCCTTTACTTCTTAACATCATTTTTTTTCAGTGTATAACCTTCTTTAAATTCTATGCCTTGCTCTCAAATTTCTTCTGGGTTTAATGACTAATCTCTTTATTTGTTTTGCTCTGGTAAGGCCTATAGAAGGAAAATCATAAATTAATGGCATATGTTTGTAGCTGTAAACAGGCGACAGATTCAGAAATATACGAACATGCCAAGTACCCTATATCCCAGAATTGCAATACTCAGCTCCCAATTAACCTTAGATTTACAAGTCTAATCATCCAGTCCAGTCTGTTTCCATTGAAAAGCTGTGCACTGAGTATACTCTTTCACTTGACCTAAATCTATAGTAAACCTTGAGAAGTACACTCTTTTGTGGAGTCAGTCTCTGTATTGGATGAAGTCAATGTCCTCTTTTAGGGCACTGAGTGCCATTTCATGTACTGCAAGAGGAAATCTGCAAAGAGACAGTTTGTGGAACCTCACGTAAGAGGACAGTGCTGACTGCTGAGCACAGAATATTTTCTGCCATAATAGAAGGACTTTGCTGATCACTTACACTTTCACCCCAGGTTTCCCTTGAAAACAGTGGTATGATTTTGGAGGATAATAATAGCAAAATTTATCACTACATCTCTGGGTCAGCCAGGCATTCTTCTAATCCCTCTCTTGTCTGAACTCATTTAATCCTCTTAACAAACTGAGCAGTACAAACCATTGTGACCCCTGCTTTACTGATGAGAAAACTCAGGCATAGAGTGGTTAAGTAATTGTCCAGTGATCCTCAACTAGTAAATGGGGAGTGATGATTTGAATCCCACAGTCTTTTTCCAGGATCTGCCCCTATTACATTGCTTTCTGGGATATTGTTCATCCTATGGCAAAACCTGGCCCGGTGTGGTGGAAGCTTGCCACTAGGGCTTCATTAGAATGTGCTCTAATCCAGTGGTTTCCAACCTTGGGGTTCTGCAGAATCCTCTAGGGGTACTGGGAATGAGAGGCAAAGGGGGCTCCAGACTTCCCACCCACTTTGGCCAAAGCAAGTCAGCATTTTAAGTGTTCCTTGCTAACACTTTAAGATTTTATTTGAATAAGGAATCCTTTAGCTAACAGAAGTTTGAAAATTAAAACCCTAACCAATGAGCCAGTTAGTTCAGCTATGAGTCATACCTCTTGCAAAGAGAAATGGGATATAGAAACCTTAGCCCTGCCTCATGATGTGTGTGGCTGTAATATTTTTTCTTACTATGGGCAAAAGTCATGGATGTGAAGCAAATGGGGACTTTGGAGATTAAATTTAAGGAGAACTAGAAGCTGCTGCCTGGGTGAGACCATAGGATGGTGAGACCAGATCAAAAGCTGTTGAACTGGAAGGTGGAAAATGGGACCCAGTAGTGTGGGACTGGCTCAGGGTAGAGATAAGGGTAATGAAGTGAAAAAGCTCAATATGGAAACAGGTTTGTGATGAAAGAAGCAGTGAACAGAGCTAAGGGCAGGTGCTGAAATGAGGAGCCATGTACTGGGAGTTAGGTTGCTGAAAGCAGGTCCAGGGAAAGTAGAAGAGAAACCAATTGAGGGAGGCAAGGTGAAAGAGCCAGAATGGAAACTTGCCATGGGAAATGGCTGGAGCACAGATGACCTAGGAAAAGAGACTCTTAAGAATAAAAAGCCAATGTGTACTTTTTTTTTTTGGTTAAAGATTATGAGGTTGGTAGATCAGAGCAAAAGATTATCATGAAGCATTTTACAAAATCCCTCATCATACCTTGATTAGGTGGATTGAAAACTGCTTGAGTGACCAGGTCCAAAGTTGCCAGTTAGTGGGTTACTGTCATTCTGGAGGGAAGATGATGGCCCAACATTCTTCAGCTTTTATTTTCAAAAGCAAATGTTCTGATAAGGCTCTGCTCTGATGTGTCACCAAATAGCAATGTGCTCTCATTTGCCCTCTCTGCGTTTCCATTTCCTCATTTGTTTAATTGGTTGGATGTGCCTAAGAGGGTTAGGAGACCTTTGAAATTCTTATACTATGATTATCTGTTCCTGTTTCTGTCTCCTTTGCTAGAGTCTGAGCAAACTCAGGAAATGAAGCAAGTTGGAACTCGAAAAAGAAAAGCAGTATGTGTATTAATCCATGATGTAGCTATAATTCATTCATTCATCCATTTATTCAATACTTATTGAGTATCTCTTATGTGCTTGCAATTGAATTCTAGGCATACAAGAAAGAGTGACACAAGCAAATGAACAAACAGCAAAATTGTTGTTATTATTATTACATGCTATAATAGGAGAAGCACATAGGATGGACTCCTAATGTAGCTTAGAAGCTTGGGATTAACTTCCTGGACAGGAAAAGTCACCTTAGCTGCTCTGGAAGGATACATGGGAATTAGCTGGGTTGTGGGTAGAGCAAGAAGCAAGGAGAAGGGCATTCCAGGAACAGAGGTGATAAATAACATGGCCTATGTGATGAAATGTAAGGTGTTTGGGGATGGCCATGATGTAGAATACATGTGGGAGGGGTAGAGCTTAGGTAGACAGGCCTGAAGGTGACAGGCCTTTTATATCATTCTAAAAATTTAGATTTTATCCCCAAGGGCATTGGGGCCATTAAGAGTTTGAAAGTAGAGAGCAGCATGGTTGAATTTGTATTTTGGGAAAATTACACAGGTGGCAACATGAGGGATGCAATAAGAAGGGACAAGATCAAGGAAGGACAGGGAACATTTTTAGAAGACTACTACAATAATCAAGGTTAAAAACAATACTGCTGTGCTGTTTCTGCTCCTGCTACTATCGCAGCCGTGAGAGCCATTACTCTAACTACAACTACTATTACTGCTATTACCACCACCATAACCACCACAGAAACAGCAAGGGGGCAATAGGATACAAGACCTTACATAAGGATGAGACAACTGAGATTGCAGAGTGAAGGGAGAAGTGGGCCAATGAGGAGGAGGTGTGAAAAGCTCAAGAAGAGTCTGTAAGAAGGCTAAGGAAGAGCAACTGAGGGGTGGAGGAAATCAGGAGAGGAGCTGCTGGAAACCAAGAAGGAGAGGACTCCACCAAGGAAAGAGTGATGAACACTAACAAATGATGAGGAGGGGAGCAGATGTGGCTCAAGCAGTTGAGCACCCACCTCCCACATGGGAGGTCCTTGGTTCTGTTCCTGGTGCTTCCTAAAGAAGACAGACAAACAACGAGCAGACATCAAGCAAAAACAACAAGCGAAAAACAACGAGCAAAACAAGGAGCAAACAACAAGCAAAAACAATGAGCAAGACAATGAGCAAACAACAAGCAGACAACAAGGGAAAAAAAAAACAAAAGAGCAGGGAGCAGATGTGGCTCAAGCAGTTGAGTGCCTGCCTCCCACATGGGAGGTCCCAGGTTTGGTTCCCCCGTGCCTCCTAAAGAAAAAGCAAACAGACAACAAGCAGACAAACAAAAACAACGAGCAAAAACAACAAGCAAACAGATGAGGGAGCTATCTGGAGGTGGGATTTTAAAAAATAAATGATGAGGAGAGGAAAAGGAAGAAAAGGACTCAAAGACTCAAAGTCTTTTTATCTGTGGTGAAGTAGTTTGCTCCCTAAATGCCTCGTTAACATACTATGATTGGACTAAGTTATGCTAGTGGAAGGCAGAGAGTAATTCCTGAGAATTACTTCAATTTTTTGAGTGTTTGTGAAACACTTAACTTTGGTCCATGACATGGGTCAATAAATGATGGGGTTCTATTGGTTAGGATGATGCCTTTAAATGTTTCACCCCAGAGAAAAACTGGCTTATTTAAATAAGTGCTCAGAGAATATAATGCAGGCAAAGATGAAACTTTCAAAAACACTGCCTCATGATCAAAACATGTGCTAAGCCACATCTGATGGTTTCAGACATCCCTTGTGGCTTTCAAGTTAACAGAAATGGGGAAAACAAGACAAAACTTCCCTTTCAGTTCTTCTATGTTCTTTTATTGTTTCCTCCTCAGTTCCTATGCAAGAGGTCAGCGGTCCTCATGGTGTGTGTTCAATGGCAAGTAGGGTGACCCACACTTTTCTCAGGATCTGGAAGGGAATTGAGAACAGTTGTCCCCTGCCCTTATGTACTTGCCAGATATACTTAGGGGAGAGACACGGCACTGGCTCTCCAGTTAAAAACTCTCAATGAACTCTGGTGGATTTTAACCGCAATGCCTTTGAATGCTAACGAGTAACAAGACTCGCAAGCCCATGGTGAAAACCTTCTAAAAACCCGCGAGCTGAACTATTTTAAATCATGAGTAAGATGATCAGGGAAAAACTGATTTCTGTTACTTATTATTTGTCAGAGACGAAAGAATTTGTACGCATCTTTTTACCTTTCCTTCCATCTTCTTGCAGCTATTTAAAGTATTTTACAAAGGGAAGTTCCAAGGAGGAGCTGTGACTAAAGAGCATCCATAAAATTCAGGCATTTTTTCCTGTTCAGGGGCTTGCCTGGCATTTAGAAGGACCGAAATAACAAATGTGTTTTCATTTCCTATAATTGTTGTAAAGGAAATAATCCCAGCATCAGAGGAATATTTCTCAAATTTCTCTGTAAGATCATTTGTCAGTCGATAGAAAGGCACATGCTTGAAGAAGATTCAGGTAATTCTCATTTGCACTACTTATTTTCAGCAAATCTGGGCATTGACCCTAGGTAATGAGAGGACTGCCTGGCCCTGGCTGAGCTCACAGCTGATGCCAGCAAATTGCCAGCCATATGAGTGAGCCACTTTGGAGATGGATCCTCAGGCCCAGCAGATTTATCCCAGTGGACACTGTGAGAGAAGAGGTAACAGTTCCCAGCTGAAGCCTGCCCAAATTGCAGATTTGTGAGCAAAATCAAGGACTGCCATTTTTTAAAAGGCATGAAGTTTTGGGTTACTTTGTTATGTATGTACCAGTAGACAATCAGAACAGCTGATTTCCAGGACACAAGCTCCTGGCTTTCTTCCTGCCTCATTGTTGCTCTCCTTTGAGAATTCTTCTTCATCTCTGTCTTTTTCACTTTTAATTATGAAAAATTTTAGTTATATACAAAGTAGCCAGCAAAGTATACTGAACTCCCATGTGCCCATTACCCAGCTTCAGTATTTACCTATTTCATATATACTCCCAAATGCTTCCCTTAATTCCACCCCATATTATTCTGAAGCTAATGTACTGTTGTGGCTTGTGAGTTTGGTGTAAAGTCTAAGAAACCATTGCCTAACACAAGGTCCTGAAGATGCTTCCCTATGTTTTTTTCTAGGAGTTTGATAGTTCTAGCTCTTATATTTAGGTCTTTGATTCATTTTGAGTTGACTTTTGTATAAAGTGTGAGGTAGAGGTTCCCCTTCTTTGTTTTGCAAATAGAGAGCCAGTTTTCCCAGCACCATTTGTTAAGAGACTATTCTTTCCCAATTGAGTGATCTTTGCCCCCTTGTCAAAAATCAGTTGACCATGTATGTGAGGGTTGATTTCTCAGCTTTCAATTCCCTTCCTTTGTTCTACACGATGGTTCTTGTGCCGGTACTATGCTGTTTTGATAACCATGGCTTTCGAATAAGGTTTAAAATTGGGAAGTGGGAGTCCTCCAACTTCAGTCTTCTTTCTTAAGATGGCTTTAGCTATTCGGGGTGACTTACTCTTCCATATAAACTTGATAATTGGCTTTTCCATTTCTGCAAAGAAGGTTGTTAGAATTTTGATTGGGATTGCATTGACTCTAATTACTTTGGATAAGATTGACATCTTAATGATATTTAGTCTTTCAGTCCATGAACACGGAATGTCTTTCCATTTATTTAGGTGGTGTTGTTTTTTTTAATTTCTTTTGGCAGTATTTTGTAGTTTTTTTGTGTATATAAGTTCTTTACATCCTTGGTTAGATGTATTCCTACATATTTGTTTCTTTTAGTTGCTGTTGTAAATGGAATTTTTTTCTTTATTTCATCTTCCAATTGTTCATTGCTAGTTATAAAAACACTACTGATTTTTGAGTGTTGATCTTGTACCCTGCCACTGTACTGAATTCATTTATTAGCTCTAGGAGTTTTGTTGTGGGTTTTTCAGGATTTTATGTATATAGGAACCATGTCATCTGCAAATACGGAAAGTTAAACTTCTTCCATTTCATTTATTTTTCTTCCTTATTGCTCTGGCAAAAACTTCCATTACAATGTTGAATAACATTGTTGACAGTGGGCATCCTTGTCTTGTTTCTGGTCTTAGAAGGAAAACTTTGGACTTTGCATATATGCCATTTATCATGTTGAGGAAGTTGCTTACTATTCCTAGTGTTCTAAATGTTTTTAAAGGAAGGGGTTCTGGATTCTGTCAAATGCTTTTTCTGCATTGATTGAGATGATCTTGTGATTTTTTTCTTTCATTCTGTCAATGTGGTATATTACATTACTTGATTTTCTTATGTTGAAACAACCTTGCATACCAGGGATAAATCCTACTTGAACATGGTGTATAATTCTTTTAATATGCAGCTGGATTCAGTTTGCTAGTATTTTGTTGAGAATTTTTGCATCTATATTAATTGAAGATATTGGTCTGTAGTTTTCTTTTCTCATATTATCTTGATTTGATTTTGGTATGAGGGTGATGTTGGCCTCATAGAATGAGTTAGGGAGTATTCACCTAGTCTTCAATCTTTTGGAAAAGATGGAGTAGAATTGGAGTTAAGTCTTAGAATGTATGGTAAAAATCCCCTGTGAAGACTTCTGGTCTGGGCTTTCCTTTTTTTGGAGGTTTTTAATGACTGATTCAATATCTTTACTAGTAATTGGTTTGTGGAGGTCTTCATTTCTTCTTGAGTCAATAGAGGTAGTTTGTGTGTTTCTAAAAGTTTGTCCATGTCTTCCAGGTTATCTAATTTATTGGAAAACAGTTGTTCATAGTATCCTCTTATGGTCCTTTTTAGTTCAGTGGGTTGGTAATAATGTCCCCCTTTTCATTTCTGATTTTCCTTATTTGCCTTATCTCACTTTTTTTCTTTGACTTTTAATCAAGCTAAAGATTTGTCAATTTTATTGATTTTTTTCTTAGAACCAATTTTAGTTTTGTTGATGCACTCTATTGTTTTTGTTTCATTTTCTATTTCATTTATCTCAGCTCTCATCTTTGTCATTTCCCTCTTTCTGCTTGTTTTGGGTTTAGTTTGCTCTTATATTTCTAGTTCTTTTAGTTTTGAGGTTAGGTCTCTGATTTTAAGTTTTTCTTCTTTTTTAATGTAAGCATTTAGAGCTATAAATTTCTCTCTTAGCACTGCCATTGCTGCACCCCATAAGTTTTGATATGTTGTATTTTTGTTTTCATTCACCTCAAGATATTTCCTAATTTTCTTCTGATTTCCTCTTTACCCATTGGTTGTAGTGGTGGTTTGAAACTGTAGGTACCTCTGAAAAATATGTTCTTAAAGTTAGTCTATTCTTGTGGGTGTGGACCCATTGTAAGTAGGATCTTGTGATGAGGCTACTTTAGTTAAGGTATGACCCATCTCATTCAGGATTGTCTTAATCCTTTTGGAGTCCTTTATAAATAAGATGAATACAGAGAGAGAAAGCCACAGAAGCAAGAAGCTGAAATCAATGAAACCCAGAAAGGAAGGAAGAGAGCAGCACACTACCATTTGTCTTGCCATGTGGCAGAGACTCAAGGATCACCCACAGCTGTTCTTCAAGTAAAAAGCATTGCCATGATGATGCCTTGATTTGGATATTCTCATGGTCTCAAAACTGTAAGCTTGTAAGCCAGTAAATTCCCATTGTTAAAGCCATCTAATTTTATGGTATCTTCTTTGAGCAGCTTAGTAAACTAAAACAGATTTTGGTACCAGAAGAGTGGAGTTTGGCTATTGCAAATACCAAGAATGTAAGAAAAGGTTTTATAATTGTATAATTAGTAGAGACAGGAAGAATTGTGAGGTTCTTGATAGAAAAGGCCTAGATTGCTTTGAAGAGACTTTTGGTAGAAATATGGACACTACATGTACTTCTGGTGAGGCCTTAGACAGAAATGATGGATGTGTCATTGCAAACTGGAAGAAAGGCAATCCTTGCTTTAAAGTGATACAGAAGTTGGCAAAACTGAATCCTGATGTCTTTTGGAAAGCAGAATTTGAAAGTGATGAGCACGGATGTTTAGCTGAGGAGATTTCCATACTAAATGTGGAAAGTGCTGGTTTGTTCTTGCAGCTTATAGTAAAAGGCAAAAGGAAAGAGATAAGCTAAGCATTGAATTCCTGGGCACAAAGAAACCAGAAATTTATGGTTTGGAAAATTCTGAGCTTCTAGAAAATAAGTCCCCAGAGAATTGTGCTCCATGTGAGGGTTTAATTGAACATGGACCCAGTCAACCATTTCATTGCAAGTCAGAATTGGAAATGCAGTTATCCAGGAAGGATTTGTGGAAAGGTCTTTTGTCTGCTGGTTTGGCCCCTGTATATTACATGTGAAAACATCTAGCTTTCAGGAGAGCTGTATGTAAGGAACCACTACCAGCCTGGACTAAAAGGGACAGATTGAAGGAAAAATCACTTAGAGGGCAGGACCATGGAAGCTAAGGTCTGGTCAAAGACATCTTCTTGGGAGAGTCGACCCACACATGTGTGTGGAAAGGGTGAGTATGCCCCAGTACTTGGAGAGGGTGGGCTTTCCACTCTATTGTTCAGGAAAAGTGTTACCACTTGTGGCAGTTTGAAATTATTTTATGAATCCCAAAAAGAGATATATTATGTCTGTAAATGAATCTATTCCTCTGGGTGTGATACCCTTTGATTGCATTAAATTCAGCTGAGGGGACTTTGATTAGATTACTTGATAAGATCCGTTGAGGGCTTTTGATTGGACTACATAAGTGAGGGTCGACTCATGTTGTGTCTTTGCTCCCTTGCTGGGTCTGATATAAAAGGAAACACAGAGTGAGACTCACTCAGACAGACACAGGAAAAGGAAGCCACCATGTTTGATCCTGCCATGTAAGAGAGAGGACTACAGGATCGCTTAAGCATGAAGTCCCAAGACTCTGGGCCCATGGAGCAGCTCAAGAGAAGACAGTAAACCTTGAGGGAAAGGCAGAGATCAGAAGCCATCTTGCTTCACCAAATGGCACATGCTGGGATCAACAGCAGCAGACTTTGGTGAGAAAACATCTCTGATAGTGCTACAGTTTGGACTTTTCATAGCCTTGGAACTATATGCTCTTACCCCAAATAAATCTCCTTTATAAAGGCTATCCCATTTCTGGTACTTTGCATCAGCACCCTTTGGCAAGCTAAAACACCGCCCTAGTTTTCTCAGATGCCAGGGGGATTTCAGAGAGCCAGGTGGTCACCCTGATGCTTGATGAGGGTGAAGCCAAGAGCCTAGCCATCATCCCAGTGCTTGAAGATGTTGGAGCCTTCTCCCCATTGTTTGGGGAAATCATGGCCACAGAGCAAGCACTTGGAAAGAGTGGGGCTGCCACTACATCAGGCCCCAAAGATAAAATGTAGTTCCATGAATGACTCTCAGACCATGAAATCTTAAGAAGTTTACCCTGCAAGGTTTCAGAGTTGATTTGGGGACACTTGACCCTTGTTTTTCTGCAATTTCTCCCTTTCTGGAATGGAAAAGCTTATCTTATGACTGTCCCTCCTTTGTATATTAGAAACAGATAACTTGTTCTCTAGATTTCACAGGTCCATTGCCAGAGAGGAATTGTGCCCCAGGACAGATGACACCTATAACCAATTTTGATTAGACATTATACTTAGTATTATTTCTGAAATGACTTAAGGCTTTTAAGATATTGTAATGGAATGAATGTATTTTCATATGGAAAGAAGATGTCTTTTTGGGGTCCAGAGGGTGGAGTATGGTGGTTTGAAACTGTATATACCCCCAGAAAAGCATGTTCTTAAAGTTAATCCACTACTATGGGTGTGGACACATTGTACATAGGACCTTTTGATAAGGCTACTTTTGCTAAGGTGTGACCCACCTCATTCAAGGTGAGCCTTAATCCTTTTACTGGAGTCCTTTATAAACAGGATGAACAGAAAGAGAAAGCCAAGGAAGCAAGAATCTGAAATCCATGAAATCTAGAAGAGAAGGGAGAGAATATCAGGAACCACCATGTGCCTAACTATGTATCAGAGGACCTAACAGCAGAGCCCCAACATATATGAAGCAAATACTGACAGATTTGAAGGGAGAAATTGACAGTTCTACATTAATAGTAGTAGACTTTAACAAACCACTCTCAATAATGGATACATATATTTTGGAGCTCTGCTGTTAGGTGAATGTATGTTTATAATTGTTACGTCTTCCTGTTGAATTCCCCCTTTATCAGTATGTAATGACCTGCTTTGTCCCCAGGTCCAGTGGGACCTGCTTTGTCCCACTGTTTTTTACCTAAAGCCTATTTCTTTCTGACATTAGTATAACTACCCCAGCTCTCTTTTGGTTATTACTTGCATGGTATATATATTTTTTCCATCCTTTCATCCTCAGCCTTCTTGTATCTTTGACTTTAAGATGAGTCTCTTGCAGACACCATACAGTTGGGTCATGCTTTTTTATCCATTCTGCCAATATCTACCTTTGATTGGAGAGTTTAATCCATTTACATTTAAAGTCATTACTGATAATGCAGAACTTCTGCCATTTTGCTATTTAGACTGTTTAAGTCATATCTTTTTTGTCCCTCAATTCTTCCATTAATGCCTGCTTTATTTGTTTTTGGTGTTGTACCATATTGAGTGCCTTCTCTTTTCTATCTGTATATATTTTTTCATCTATTTTCCTTGTGGTTGCCATGGGATTAAAGTTTAACATGGTAAATTTTATAACAATCATATTTGGTTTGATACCAACTTAACTTCAATAGCATATACATATACTTTTCCTATAGCCCCTGCCCCCCCACCTTTTACCACTTATATCTTTGTACATAGATATATGATTGTTATTTATGAATTTGCCTTTTAACACCTGTAGGAAGTAAAAAGTGGAATTACATACCAAACAATACATTACAATATTACTGGAATTTATAATTACCCAAATGGTTACCTTATGCCACTTTGAACTATTGTTTAGGGGGAGCAGATGTGGCTCAAGCAATTGGGTACCCGCCTCCCACATGGGAAGTCCTGGGTTTGGTTCCTGGTGCCTCCTGAGGAAGACGAGCAGACAGATGAGGGAGGCAGGGGGCGGGGTGGGGGGAGGAAATAAAAAAAAGGAACTACTGTTTAATGTCTTGTCCTTACATTCTGAAGAATTCCCTTTAGCATTACTTATAGGGCAGGTCTAGTGGTGAACTTCCTCAGATTTTGTTTTTCTGTGAATGTCTTAATTTCTCCTTCAGTTTTGAAAGAAAATCTCACCAGATATAAAATTCCTGGCTGTCAGTTGTTTTCCTTCAGCATTTTAAGTATATCAACCCACTGCCTTCTTGCCTCCGTGGTTTCTGATGAGAAACTGGCACTCAATCTAATTGGGACACTTTTGTATGTAACATGCTGCTTTTCTCTTTCAACTTTTAGAACTTTCTCCTTGTCCTTTGCATCTGATAGTGTGATCAGTATATGATGGTGTATTAGTCAGCCAAATGGGTGCTAATGTGAAATACCAAAAATGGGTTGGTCCTTATAAAGGGTATTTATTTGGGGTAGAAGTCCACAGTTACCAGGCCATAAAGCATAAGTTTCTTCCCTCACCAAAGTCCATTGTCACGTGTTGGAGCAAGACTGCTGCCAGCGTTTGCCAGGGTTCAGGCTTCTGGGGTTCCTCTCTTCCCGGGGCTGCGTTTCTCTCCGGGCTTAGCTCCTGTTTCCTCCACAAGGTCAGCTGTAGACGATTAGGCAAACGGTTCGCTTCTCTTCTCCTGGGGACTTCTTTCCAACATCAAAGCTGCTTCTCAAAGACTGCTTCTCCTCTGTTCTTTGTCTTGCCTTTTATAGTCAATTCCCCACCCACCAGGGGGTGGGGCTCAACGCCCTACTGACTGACATGGCCCAGTCAACGCCCTACTCATAATTCAATCATGCCCAGATT
>JAQZBX010072342.1:0-15088 GCA_029593785.1 Cabassous unicinctus | reverse complement strand
AGAAGATGCTAAAACACAGATTCCCAGGTCCCCAGGCCTCAGTCTAGAGTGGGACCCCAAAATTTGCACTTCTAGCCAAGGATGCTGACCAGATGCTAGAGTCTGTGGCCCTCACTCAGCGCAGTTCTGCTGCAGAGCCTTCAGGCATCCTCCCTCTGCTGCATTCAGCCTTGAGATACTCTGGGACTCTATTCTATTTTGGCTTTCTAGAAATTTTACATTGCTCTAATTTTCCAGCCTTATTTCCCACACTAAATTTTTCTTCCTTGTGTCCTTTCCCCCTCAAACATTAAATGTCCAGGGGTTAGTTCTCTGACTCCTTTGCTATATAGCATGCATGTATAAACAATTTATTTCAATATTTCTAGGAACCAATACACTGGCTTTTCCCTACCCATGTACTGTCTTTCATGCTATGTCTACTTGGAAATCCCCCATCCCCCAGTTGTCTGTGTTCCTACCTTTCCTAAACACTTCCTGTCTTTATTTATACCTTTCCCCTCCAAAAATCTCATTTTCTTCTACAGAGTCTTCTGTGACTGATGTGGTGCCCACCATCTCCTCCCCTCTTATTTCAACAAATGATGATATTTTTCACTTCATGACATCCCAGTCCAAGGTGTGTCCCTTACTTGGGTCTGTGTTTGAATGAACCAGCTCTAAAATATAGTTTGAGGACAACTGGAGAAGTTTGACAATGGACTGGGATGTGAGATGACATTAAGGAATTATTAATTTTGTTGAGTAAGATAGTGATATTGTGGTATGTAGGAAAATGTACTTAAGTTTTAGAGGTGCATTCAGAATTTTTGGGTGAAATGCCATGATGTCTTTAAATGTTTACAACTTACTACAGCCAAAAAAGAGCTAAAGCAAATATGGCACAGTGTTTAAAAAGAAAAGAAAAGAAAAGAAAAAGTATTAAACCAAGGTAATGAGTGTGTGAGCTTTCACTCTATCATCCTCTCTACTTTTGTGTATACTTGAAACTTCCAAGATTAAGCCATCAACAAGAAAAGCAAAATCATGGTGAAATCATGGGTTTGATATATTGGTCCTATTTTTTTAATACTAGAACAAATACTGCATACTAAAATAATTATTTGTAAGTGGTTATAAGATTATTGGCTACTGGGAGTTTGAACTTAACTAGTTAGCTAACCTTAGCAGATTGGTCTGCTCCCTTTATCTTGGAGGTGAGAATTGGGACAATCTTGTCTAATAGCTGCTCATTCTCCAAGCCTGTGGTTAGCAGAGACCACTCACAGCATGGGAATGGCAAATGCTGGAACAAACCCTCAAAGTGCCTTGGTGAAAGTATGCTTTGTCTCCATGTTTCAGGGGGTGCAGATGCTTCCCTGATCTCTTCTGCAGCAGCATGAATGGGGAGACCTGTGTCAGAGGATGTTTCTGGATCAGGCTTACTGGCTCTAATCTTCAGGTAGCTGCACAAAGCTGGGTGCTGATCCCCTTCCAGGACAGATGTGTGGCTGCTTGTCTCTGCTGATCCCCCAGATACTAATGACTTTAACCTTAAAGGCTTTAGGGGAGCATCACAGGGAGAGAGAAGACTCGACCACAGGAACAGTTGCTGTGTTCCAGCACTGGGACTTCCTGCTCTAAAAGGAATCTTCTGGGTGTGCACTAGTCTACATGTTTGTAGCCAGTAGCCCCTGTGGGGAATCCCTGGAGGACATTAGGATCTCAGGCTTCTACAACCCTACATGAGTGGATACGGAGTCACAAATGACCTAGACCGAGGGGACAGTAGCAGCTAAATTGAAAAACTGGCATTCCACAAGGGCAGATTTGAAGAGATGCCTGCAGTGAGTTACTTCTGAAGGGGAGCACTGTCTTTTGGAATCAGTGATATTTGACATGGGTGTGTGGGAGGAAGATGGCTGGGAAAGCAGGATTGGGACCATTACTATGGAGCCTTGCAAATGGTTTCCTCGGAGCACCTGAAAATAAGCCTCTGAAAAGAAGCATTCTTACTCCTTTAGGAAAGTCACTGAACTTGTTTATTTGTGAAAGCCTGAGAAGGAATGGAAACCATCCATCACCCGAGCTGAGTAACAGGGAAGCTTAACTGATTCATTGGAGTTTCTAAGAGCTGTTTCCCATGCTGCTGTAAGCAATTAAAAGGAAAATTAATAAAACATTGACTTTAGTTTAGTGGCATGTCTAGAGGGCACTTAATTGCAAGATTATTTTATGCATTAGAAATTTGAATGCATTCTTTGTGAAGTCTATTTTGAGATAATTCTGGCTTTTCTTTTTTTTTTAGTCCTGAACAGAAGAGAATTTCAGTGAAAAATAGCATTGATTTTCCAAAATAGAGCATTCTGGGTGTAGATGATAAGCATATAGCTGGATGCTGAAAAGAAAAATGAGGTTCTGAAGAAAGGAATGAACTCTGAAGTCAACAAATATTGACGTTCAGGGCTCAGCACTGTGCCAGCACTCAGAAATTATTTAGTAATTGCATTATCACTGACCTCCTACAAAGGGTAGACCTAGAGCCGAGGGGGTTCTCAGGAGTTTGCTTTTCAGAAGAGTGAGATATATGCAGGTGTTGGATGGTCCCAGACCACAGAAGGTATCACTAAGAGGTGCCAAGACTGTAGGACTCTGGCTCTCAAACTTGGCTGCCCATTGCAATCACACGGGGACGTTTAAAAAATACTGATGCCTGGGTCCCACTCCCAAGGCTCTGATTTAATTGTCCTGGGGTGTGGCTTAGAGAGCAGGAACGCGCAGAGCTCTCCAGGTGAATCTAATGTGCACTAAAGGGTGAGCACAAGTGTGTAGAAGTTTGGAATGACTTCCAGCTGGAGAATTTGGCTTCCTGGGCAAGCCTCATCCCTGCCCTTGAGGAGCTCTCTAATTGCTTTACTATTTCCCTTCCCTTGCCTCTTAGCATTTGTTCTCTTAGAAATTTTTGTCTTTCTTCCTTGAAAGTGAACTAACCACAACAAACGAAAGGAAATAAGTGATTATGACATCCAGGCAGAAAACAACCAATACCAATGATAGATATCTTGGTTTATGTAAGTACCTTGGAAAACAAATGCTGTATTAAAAGGCAAAGGAGTGCCCCTCCTCCTCCTCCACTAGAACCCAAAGCTCATCCACATTTTGATCTGTGGTCTGAGAGTGAGTCAACATGGTTTCTCCCAGAGTGGGTTAGTGTCTGATGGATGTCACTTGGGGCCTTCTTATATTCCAGCCTCTTTGTTTAAATGCTAAGGTTTTTGTAGCAAAATTATCTCACTCTAGGTTAATAGACAAGGGGTCAGCAAACAATGGGTTTATGTATTGTATATATATAATACAGTCCAAATTCTGGTCCACCATCTGGTTTTGTAAATAAAGTTTTATTGGAATATAGCCATGCCCATTCATTTACTTACTGTCTATTGCTGTTTTTTTTTTAAGACCAGGGATTGAACCCAGGATCTTGTACATGGGAAGGAGGTGCTCAGCCACTGAGCTATACCTGCTTCCCACTTCCTGTCTATTGCTACAATTACAGAGCGGAGTAGTTGTGAAAGAGGTTCTGTGGCCCGTAAAGCCAAACATGTTTCCTATCCAGTCCCTTACAGAAAGTTTGCCAACCCCTGTGATAGGCATACAGTTCTATCTGGCAATGTTATCACTTGTCTACCATGGTAGATTGATTGCAAAATTGTCCCTAGTTCTTTACCCATCCCTTCACTTCTCCTTTTCAATGTGACTCCAGTTTCTCTCAACAGGAGTAGAGTCTATTTCCCTTGCAAATTTTGGCTTCCTCTCTTGGAATCCTGCCTCTGCAAATAAGCTTAGGGCAGCCTTCTGGATGATGAGAGTCACGTAGGGCTCTCCCATTGCTCTAGTCAACAGCCGACCAAACTCTCAAAGCAGAGTTGTCCTGCTAAACTCTAGCTGACCATAAATTCACGTGAGCACAATGAAGACCAAAAGAAGAAAATAAGTGCCCAGCTGAGCCTGGCACACAAAGCCAACCTGCAGAATCATGGTCTATAAATGTTTGATGTTTTAATCCACTACATTCTAGAGCTTTATTATGCAGCAAAAGCTGACTGATACACCTATCATTAGGCATTGGATCTCTGAGTCCTGGGATAGGATTTCCTTCTTTCTTCTCTGCTTTCAAAGCCAGAATACCTCAGTCTTCTCTGTAAACACCAACCTGACAACAGGAAGAGGGAAGAAAACTTTATGATGTTTCTACAGCACTTTCGCCAAACACTAGGAAATCAAACACAAAAATAACAACTTGGTTTTCAAGTACAAATAACAAATCTGAAAGCACCCATAGGTAAATAGATAAATTCTGAAGCTCTTTAGAAAAAGAAAAAAAATATGTTTGTGTGTGTGTATTCTCTAGTATTTGTCCAGGGTAGTGCCAAACATTAACATTTGCACTAGGTGTTCGTCCTTCCTAAAGGGCTCTTCACCTAGATTTTTGCATGGATTACTTGGGTCTCAGTTGAAGGTCATCTCTTCCATGAGGTGCTCCCTGACCAGCCAAGTTAGAACTATCACATTACTGTGCTTGATTTCCTTCCTAGTATTTCTTGCTAGATTTTATTATCTTGTTTATCTGCTTACTTCTTTGTAGTCTATCTCTCCCCATGAGAATATGGTCCATGAAAGATTAGGGACCTCAAGCTTATTCATTTCTTAGAACATGAAATGGCCAATCTCAATTTGTATTTCTTGAGTGAATGATCTATTCTTGCCTCTTACGGGGATAAAATAATTTTTAGCCACAAAGCACTTCATGTCAATGACTGAATTGGAACCATTGATTTTTAAGCAAATGTAGACAGTAGAAAGGTAAAATGTTTAGTTACCTAACATTTTCAATGTAAGAACTATACAAAAGTCCCCAGTTATTTTTCTTCTCTATATATGTCCTTAATTTTACCATTACACTAAGAGAACGTATCTCACTGTCACCAACATTAGCTACAACTTCACAAATAAATAAAGCAGGTCATTGTGTTTAGAAGTGGAGGAAGTTTTCCATTCTGTAAGACCTACAGCAAACCACAGCCCAATATGTCAGCAGAACCCAGGATCTTATAAGGAGTAAGTCTACAAGCCCAGGAAGACATCCAATTAACAGAGATTCAAGTCCAAATCTGACTCATATACCTATTGGAAATGCTGGGCAGTCTCATACGGTATCCAATTTTGTTTTGCAACCAGGTAAAATCTGCCTTGATCTGAGCATGGTGGGGGTTGGAGATTGAAATTCCATTTTAAAAAGAAGCGTGTAAGATACTCTCCTTCCCATCAAGAGGCGTAATGAGTAGGTTTCATTTATGCTCCCCAGGTCAAAATGATTGAACCTGGCATTAAGGCCAAAAAAGGGGGGAAATGTCTTAACATGCATTAATTGCTTAATGATTGTGTTGTCTGCCTGAAAAGGGTGGGGTGATATTTAAGTTGCTTAATGACTTTACATTTTCCCATGGTAGAATACTTGTGATTTGGTTATGCTATAATTAAAGTGTTACATAAATAAGGTCTTTGGAAATAAATGAACTGGCTTCCTTGGAAAAGAGATTTTGGTCAGCTCCAGCTGGTATGCTCAGGCCGTTTCAGGAGGAGAAAACTGCCACCCCCAGCCCTTCTCTTCCCCTGTACCTTTTAGAAGTTGTCAATTTTTTTCATCTCTCTTTGAGTGCCGTGCTGAACATAGGGTATGGGGCTGGGGGAGTGGGTAAAGGGAAGATTTAAAATAATATTCTTTTTCAATTTCAAAACATATTGAAATGTGGGTAATAAGGACAGGCACATTAAATTCGAAGAGCCCGGATACCTTTAAGCCACAAAGCGCAGTGATAAAAGCTGGGGCCAAGAGGCGGCTGTCTCATAAAACCAGCTGATCACATTTAATTCACGAATAAGGAAGAAACTTTGAACGCCTGTGGTTTGCTGTTGTGTGTCTCAGAAACGACTTCCTTCAGGAACAGAGATGTTAAATTCTTACCCAGAGGTCTCTCGCAGTGGTAAAAAGAAATCTGGGGAGCCAAAGGAGGACTTGTCACAGGAAGGGTGCATTCATTCCCCGCACCAAAGAAAGCACATCAGGCAGGATACTTCAGAGAGAAATGCAGGGTTTGGGCTAAGGTTTACGTAAAATCATGAATGTTTGTTTTTAACAGGCACTTTTTAGATCCCCTACTGCCATTTCCCCTTAATTCACAAGGAAGGTGAGAACTAACAAGAACAAGCTTCAGCTTACTTAACTGAAAGTGACTTTTAGAGTAACTTTTTAAAATTTCCTAGATTTCAGCCTTTTGTATGCTGTATTCTTTCCTGTTTGGTGGCGAGTCATTTGTCGTGTCCATTAATCCAAGCTGCCCACTAAGAGCTCATAACTATGCTTAAACAAAAGCAGATATCAACTAGAAATGTCACTGTCTTTAAACTTTTGCACCTCTTTGGCTTTTACACGGTTGAAATTAAATCCTATTACCAAACGGCGAAGGCCAGCAAGCTGAATGAGGTAGAGTCAGGTTACTTTTCAGTTAGACTTGTGCAGGCAATTCTCCTAGGTCTGCAATGAGAGGAGAGGACCTGGGGGCCTTTGTCTTAGATGCATAGATCAGTGGCATTTGTGGCCCTGATTGATGACTTCCGGTATCCAAGCCCTTGGCACAAAGACTGAAAGCTTTCCTATCAAGAGGTGGAGTCTATTGTCCCTCTACTTGAACCTGAGCTGCCATGTGACATGTTTTGCCAATAGAATGTGGCAGAAATGAGCCTGGGCCTCAAGAGGTCCACTTTGCATGCTTCCGCCCTCTCTCTTGAAGCTTCCCCAGCCGCCATACGAGCCAACCCAAGCTAGCCTTTTGGAGAATGAGAGGCACAGGGAAGAGATTCCAGTAGTCTCAGTAACATAGACCAGCCTAGACTCAGCAAACCCCCAAATGTGTGAAAGAACCAGCAGGAGAAGCAGAGCTGCCTCTCAAACCACAGCTGACCACAGATGCATGCGTGAGCCCAGCTGAGACCAGCAGACCTACCAGACAGCCTGTAAATTCAAGAGCAGCAAAAGATGCGGATTGCTCTGTGCCCCTGAGCTTTGAGGTGATTTGTTAAACATTAATATTAACTTACACCATTGTTTAAGAAGTCAGGCCCCCACCCAAGAACTACTGAGTCAGAATCTGGGGGTGGGGCAAGAATGCATTTTCTAATAAATCCTCTAGCTAATCTTGTGCATACTGAATTTTGAGAAGCACTGATCTAGAGATTGGGACAGTAAAAGCCGACATCCATCACTGACAATTTGGTGCAATCACACACACATATGACTATATGCACAAATACTTTTATAAGAAAATAAATTATTAGCTTTGTTTTCCCAAATCTAAAGGTAAGTCATGTATAATAGCTTCTGGCTATTAATATGGGTGAACTATCCAAAGCTCACATGATGCTTATCTTAATTTTTCTTGTGATTTAAATGTCCTATGAGCTACTCCACTTAAATTTCATAAAAATGTTTCCCCCCAAATGCCAGCATTTACAACTTTATTTTAGGATAGAAGTCTAAACGTGAAATGTCTATCAGTAAGTCCTCTCTTCTACAGTTTTCAATTCTTTTTGTGATGAGACGTTTAAATATTTGCCCCTGTTCCTGGGCAGGTTTAGAGACTACTCTATATTTACAGTTGTCTTTGAGAGGGACACCCTCCTTCCGATTAGGGGGATGTACCCCTGGACAGTCCCGCTTTATGCCTATTGTCCTGGAGTAAATATTAATAGCATCCACTTTCACTCTCAAAAGTCCCCCAGTTTAGACAATCAATCATATGATCATTCCCCTGAAGATCATAGAGCCCTGTCTTTTTGAAGAATAAGCTTTGTCTTTGTGTAAATTATAATTGTAAGCAGGATGTAAACCTTTATTGAGAGATCAATATATTTGAAGCTACTTTTTTTCTCCAGACCATTGTAGGTTGTTACATCTGCCACTTCTTAATCTTTCAAAAAGCCTCTTCCACTAATTAGTGGAATAGATTTATCCAAGGCTCGGAACCTATCTAGCTTTTTTTCCTTTGTCCCTTCAGTGGTTTATCTTGAAAATTTTGAAATCTACAGAAAAGCTATAAGAACAGCACAATGAGCAAAATATCTTTAGTCCAGATGCAATTGTTAATGTGAAATCGTGCTGCATTTGCTTCCTCTGTCCCTCTCTCACTGGACTGTTCATCCTGACCTTCACCCTTAAATACTTCAGCATGCATCTCCTGTGGACAAGAGCATCTGCCTCATATCCACAATGCCATTCCTGTGCTTAGGAAGTACAACATTAACATAGCACTGTTTATTATTCCATAGACATCCTGTATTCAAATTTCCTCAATTATCCTCAAGATATCCTTTCCTTAAACAAATAAATTTTATTGATATAAATTAATAATGCATACAAATCATCCAAAGGGTGCAATCAATGGTATTTGGTATAATCACATAGTTGTGCATTCATCACTTCAATTATAATTAGAGCATTTTCATTATTTCAATAATAGTAATAAACAAAAAACAAACAAACAAGAAAATTCTTCACCTCTCTCTATGCCTTCCCCGCTGTACATAGCTGCTATTTCTGGCTATCCTTGCACATTTATTTATTTATTAAGCAGTTTTATTCAGATATATTCACATACCATACAATCTATCCAAATGTATAATCAATGTTATGATTCATCACCACAAAAGTTTTAGAACCGTTTCATTACTCCAAAAAGAAAACTCTACAACCTTTAACATTCCTCCTTCAGCCCTACATAACTACTAATCTAATTTCATCTTTATAAATTGATTTATATTTACATTTTATATAAAGGAATCATACAATAGGTAGTACTTTGTTTCTGACTTCTTTTACTTAGCATAATGTTGTGGGGTTTTTTTGGTCTGATAGTAACATTCTGTAGTATTAACATACATTTGTTCAACTTCATAGAAAAACAGTCTTATATATGCAATTTTACCCATATTCATATTTTACATGTGGTTTACTATGCTATACAGTTCCTGTTACATTTTTAGCTTACCTTTTAGTGATATATATGACCTTAGACTTTCCCTTTAAACTACTATCATACCCACACAATAGTACTGCTAGTTACAGACATTAGGTTGGGCTTTCACCTTTTCTATTCATTTCCAAAGATTAACACACATCTTTTACATATATATATACGTATATTTTTTAATTTTTTCAAAGATACTTAGGTTACATAAATGTTACACAAAAAATATAGGAATTTCCATATGCCCCACTCCCCACACCTCCCACACTCTCTTCCACATAAATAACATCCTTCATTAGTATGGCACATTCATTGCAATTGATAAACACATCCTGGAGCATGGCCACTGAGCATGGACCATAGTTCACAGTGTAGTTTACACTCTTTCCCACACAATTCTGCAGGTTATGGGAAGATACATAATGGCCTATTTCTGTCATTGCAATGTCATTCAGGATGATTCCCAAGTCCCGAAAAAGCCCCTGTATTACACCTGTTTTTCCCTCTCCCTGTCCCCAGGGCCTCCAGTGGCCACTGTCTCCACATCAATGTTGTTATTTCTTACATTGCTAGAATCACAATAAATCTATAGTAGAATACCAGTAAGTCCACTCTAGTCCATAGTTCATTCCCCAATCCTGAGGATTATGGGATGGTGATATCCACTCAATCTCTAACTGAGAGGGGGCTTCAATCCCATGCATCCGATGGATGGGACTCTCTTGCTTGCGGTTGTAGGCTCCCTTGTTTCCTTGGTATGGTAGTTGTCAATCCTCACTTCCTTGTTAGTTGTCCTAGATGAATCCAATGAACTGGAGAGTAAGTGTTGCAACTCCACTGAGGCTCAAGGCCCAGTTTGCATGTGGACAGCCCAAAGAGTCAAGTCTCTTGGACATATACCTACCAACTCACAGCACCAAGTAAAGGTTCAAATAGAAGGGACAGATGAGCCATGTGTAGGAAAGCAATAACTGAGTCCAACTCTGTCACTCTCAGGAGCACAAACTCCAAAGTAGGGCCCACTGGCAAGGCACCAAACTCCAGAACTATCTGCCCTGACCATAGGACCTGTGTGTCTCCAGAGCCCTCAGGAGCCCCACTATTAGGGGTAGTATCCACTTTGGCAGTCTATGAGATCCTGCTGAGATGTGCATAAGCATTACCTCTAGGATGACCCCCCGATTCACCTTGAAGTCACAAAGGGACCATATAAACTCCTTTGTCTTTACCTTTCCCCCCGTTTATTCGAGGCCTTTTTCCAGTTGCATTGCTAGTTGGTGCTTGGTAATAATCCCTCAGTACAAAGGAGGCTCATCCCCAGGAGTCATGTCCATGCTGGTGGGGAAGGTAATGCATTTATATGCTGGGTTTGGCTTAGAGAGAGGCCACATTTGAGCAACAAGGAGGCTCTCAGGAGGCAACTGTTAGGCACCCCACAACACTAGGCTAAGTTTCAATTTCAAGAGCAAAGACTCACAAGCCTAGTCGTCAATATCAAAGGCCCATCAATGGATCTTCCTTCTTTGTCAGTCATTGCCCCTGTACTTGGGGGACTGTTGCCGCTCCATTAGAGAATGTGGCAGAGCTCTCCAGGATGGGAATTCAATATTCTCTCCATTACTGTGTGTCTCCCCCCACTGTGACAATGCCCCGTGAACATTTGAACACATTCATATACGTTACATGCATGTCCAGGTGAGCTTCCTCCCATGTATCCCCCATCACTGATACTCCACACCAATGATCCTCCCCTGCACCAGTTGTAACCCTTCTGTGATGTAAAGCTTCTTCAAAACTGAAGCCATTAAAATAGCCAAATACAATTAATAGGAAAATGAAATAATAATGATAGGTTTAAATATAAGAAAAAAATACATAAAAATTTAAGAAATACTAAAAATAAAATAAAATTTAAAAATTGGGATATTAAAAAATAAAGAAAAGTCTTAAAAAATTTTTTTGACATTTTGCCTTTCATCACAGTAGTATCTGTTGTCCTCTATGTACGGTGACGTTTTCTTCCATTTATTCCCCAGTGTCTTACTTTTTTTCATTTTGTTTTCAAAGAAGTTTTAGGTCACAGTAAAGTCACATACAGAATACGTGAGGCTCCTATTTACCCAACATCCTCTCCCTTTTCCCCCTTACCTTTTTCTGTGTGGATGGTACATTTATTACAACTGATATAAAAATAGTGAAACATAGCGACTAACCATGGTCAATGGTTTACATTATGGTTTACATTTTAGACCCAATACTTTTACAAATTTTGATGATATTTAACATGGCCTGTGCCCATCACTGCAAGATCATGTGGAACACTTCCATTGCCCACTAAATACCCTCTGTTCCATCTATTGTATTCCTCCCTCCCCCTCCCCTCGGGGCCCACAGCACCCACCCTGCTTCACTCCTTGGATGACAAGATACATACTTACTTACAGCAACACCGAGGTCTTGACACACTGGTTTGTCCTCCCCTATTAGGAACTGCCCGTGCTCTTGAGAGACTCCTGCCCCTCTGTTTGAGAACATATCGATCCTCCCCAGGATGGGAGTACAACTCTTTCCCACTCATTTTGTGGGTCTCCACCCACTGATACAACACATCATGACAAAATGATCACTTGTACACTCCCTAGAAGCCTGCCCTAGGTGTCCCCTGTCCTGAATGCGCCCCCCAATCCAACACCCTAAACCAGTAACCCTTCCTTGTCACATTGCCATAAGAGCATTTCCAACTTTGTACTTTCAACCACATACCTGTCAATCCCCAGTGTTCACCTGGTCCCTTCCCCAATCCTCCCCCCAGTTCCATGGACCTTCCAACCCACCCTCCCCCACTCTGCCCACCTGTCAAACCTGCACCACCCAGCCCAATAGTATCACTACCCTCCTGTCATATCCCTTCAATGCCCAACTACATACTTCCATCTTATCATAGAGTATGCCCATTTGGGCATTGGCTCACAATCTTCTTCTCTCTTTCTATTTCCTGTAAACCTATCTTCCAGACAAGAGCTCTCTGAGTTGCTTGATTTGCTTAATTCACATCAGTGATGTCATGTAATACTTGTCCTTCAGTGCCTGGCTTGCTTCACTCAACATAATGTCCTCAAGATTCATCCATGTTATTCCATGTGTTAGTATTGTATTCTTTCTTACAGCTGAGTAACATTCCATTGTATGTATGTACCACATTTTGTTTATCCATTCTTCTGTTGATGGGCATTTGGGTTGATTCCAACTTTTGGCAATAGTGAATAATCATGCTATGAACATTGGTGTGCATATGTCTGCTCGTGTTCTTGCTTTCAATTCTTCTGGGTATATACCAGCAGTAGAATTGCTGGATCATATGGCAGTCCTATAGTTAGTTTTTTGAGGAACTGCCAAACTGCCTTCCACAGTGGCTGGATCATTCTACATTCCCACCAGCAGCAGATGAGGGTGGAACGTATCTAAGTTGCAGTTTCATCATCTGTAAAAAAGGTGACAACGATGCCAGCTCTTTGGATTGTTTCCGGTAGGGATTAAATGAAGAAATATAAGTAGAACATGGTCCTTGGCACATGAAAATAATACATCTATCTAATAGTGATATTTTTCTGAGGCAAAAATCAGAATACGTGATATGATAACATGAATATACTTTGAATCTACAAATAAGGAAAGAGATTCCCTGGGATAGAGGACAATGCCTGCTGTTCATTAAATGGGAGGCACATGGACAAGTAGATGGGACTATTTGATGTGACTGTTGTTCTGGAAAATCCAGAGAGAATGATCACTAAATGAGAGAAAATTCCTGCTAATGAACACTTACTAGATACCAGACACTATTCTGAGCACTTTATATGCAATGCCTCATTTAGTTCTCATAGCAATTCTATGAGGTAGATATGATTATTTTCCTGATTTGCAAGTGAGGAAGCTGAGACTCAAAGGAGTTACATAAGTTAACCTAACTCACACCATGATTTGAAATCATACTCCAGACTTGAACCCAAGTCTGTCTCAACAACCCATGTGTTTGTCAAGAGCTATGGAGGAACTGAGATTTTTATCTCACTTCAAGCTGCCAACCAGCCTGTTATTGTTATCACAGATGCTGGCAGAAGGCACGAGACTCTGGTCAGAGATAAGGACCTTTGTTAAGCATAGCAGAAAAAGCAGCACAAGCACATTCAGGTTAGCTCCACTTGCCGTGAGGTCCCATGGGGGTAAAGCAGCTGGATCCAGATTCATTCCTGCACACACAATAGGTTGTATGTAAAGAAAGGAACCCTGAGTTTAGGGGACCCAAATATTTTCTAATGAGTAATATGCATGCCTGGTCTTTGTTCTGAATGGAGACAGTATTTCTTTCTTCCAAAGCTATATGGAAACTTTCCCTTTGTCCAGAGGAAGACACTACCTATATTTTTTAAGACTATTTGCTTGGAATTTATGCTCCCCAGAGTGACAGAGTTGGACTCAGTTGTGGTTTCCCTACACATGGCTCTTCTGTCCTTCTATTTGAATCCATAATTAGTACTAGAGTTGGTAGATGCACATTCAAAAGATTTAATCTTTGGGCTGTCCATGTGCCAGCTAGGCCCTGAATCTCAACAGATTCCTGCTCTCACCCAGGACAACTAACATGGAGGTGATGATGGACAACTACCATACCAAGGAACCAAGAGAATCTACAACTGCAAGCAAGAGAGTCCCATCCATTGGCTCCATGGGATCACAGCCCCCTTCCAATTAGAGGTGGAGTGGATATCACCATCCCAGAATCCTCAGGATCAGGGAATGAACTACGGACTAAAGTAGACTTACTGGTATTCTACTACAGACTTATTGTGATTCTAGCAATGGAAGAAATCTACAGAATTGGGTGGGAGAGAGTGTAAACTACAATGTAAACTTTAATCCATGCTTAGTGGCAATGCTCCAAAATGTGTCCATCAATTGCAATGAATGTACCTCACTAATGAAAGATGTTGTTAATGTGGGAAAATGTGGGAGGTGTGGGGAGCAGGGCATATGGGAATCCCCTTTATTTTTATGTGACATTTGTATAATCTAAGTATCTTTAAAAATATATAAAAGATAATCTTTAAGAAAAAAAAAGACTATTTGTTCTATAAGCATCCTTGAAAAGATATCCTCAAACTAAAGGTAGTCAGTGCCTCTGCTAACAAGACTTACAGAAATCATGGAAAATTGTCTCCCAAGAATGTTTGCCATCAAACCACACTATTCTAGTTATTATTTGGTAACAAACAGCCCAAAGCTTGGTAGCATAAAACTGAAATTATTTTCTTATGCTTATGGATTCATGGATTCAGGACATTGGGCAGGGTGCAGAGATGATAGCTTGCCTCTGTTCCATGATCTCTGGGGCTTCAGAGAGGAGGACTGAAATGGCTGGGGGACAGAATTACATGGAGACTTCTTCATTCACGTGTCTGTAACCTGGGCTGGAATGACTTCAAGGCTGGGCTCAGCTGGGACTGTTTCTTTAAGTGTCTATGTGTGGCTATGTCATTTTGTTTGACTTCTTACAGCATCAAAGATGGGTCCACAATGGAATATCCTCAGAGGAAGCATCCAGAAAGTGAGTATTCCAAGATAACCAGAGGGAAACTGCATGACCTTTGTGTTGGTTTGGGTCTTTTTAGGACTCCAGGAAAATTCTGTTCTTATATTAAACCTATTGTAGATGGGAACTTTTGATTAGATTCAGTTAAGGGAACTTCCTTTGGATCACTTCAGTAGGGCATGACTCAGGGTGGATCTTTTTTTTTTTTTAATAATTAAAAAAAATACTTAGATTACATAAATGTTAGACAAAAATTATAGGGATTCCCATATGCCCCACCTCCCACACCTCCCCCAACCTCCCACATAAACATCCTTTATTAGTGTGGCACATCACCTGCAATGGATATACACATCCTGGGGCTTTGCCATTAAGCATGGACCATAGTTCACATTGTAGACCACACTCTCTCCCACACAGTTCTGCATGGTATATG
>JAQZBX010072341.1:0-15094 GCA_029593785.1 Cabassous unicinctus | reverse complement strand
TTTTAAGAGCATGAACTTTTTCAAGCTTATTAGAAAACTGTACCGGTTATATAATGCTTCCTTTGTTTCAAATAGCCTTTCATTTTATTTACTTTAGTTAGTAAAAATATTTAAAATAACTTACTTTAACCAATAAAATATACATGCATAATAGTTTTGGAAGTGGATTTATGAAATATGTGTTCTTCCAAGAATCTCCAATGTGTCACACATGTCTTCATATAAATTTTCAGTACCCATATTTCATTTTTCCCTGGTACTTACCATGAAGTTATTGAGGACCCACCTAATGTGTAGATTCTAGGATCTGCCAACTATGGATGTTTAGACATTTGCCTAACTCATGGCATGTCAAATCTGTGCAAATTTCCCATAGTGAATTCATCAACGGAAAAGTACCATATTTAAAAGTACCATAAAAGGAACTCACACAATTACCACGGCTATGAATACATCATTTCTTGCAATGAAAATGAAGGAAAATGACTCAGGTTTCTTTAAAAGTACTTGAAGTAGGACCAGGAATAATGTTTTATTATTCTATAAATATACAAATGAAATAGTTGATGGATACATATCAACTACTGAGATATAAACGAGGTTAAAAGTAGCATGAACAAAAGTCACCATCCAACAATCCTATTATCTTGGATCTTCTACTGGTCAGCCAAAGGGGTGTTGATGCAAAGTACCAGAAATCTGTTGACTTTTATAAAGGGTATTTATTTGGGATAAAAGCTTACAATGACATGGCCCTAGAGAGTCCAACTTAAGGCTGCTTTCTCACCAAAGTCAGCTGCCACATGTTGAAGCAAGATGGTGGGCAATTTCTGCCTGGTCTCTCCTTCTTTTTTCCTCTTAAAGCTCCATGGGCCCAATTTCTTCCAATCTCAGCTGTAGGCTGGCATAGGGCTCGTCCCTCAGGGCTTCCTATATCAGTCTGGCATAGCACCTGGGTTCCTTTCCAGGACTTATCAGCTCAGCTGCTATGTTCTCTTCAGCTGAAAATTATCAGGTGAATGTCTCACCTCTCCCCGGGGCCCCAGGATCAAACATGACAGAGCTATCTCCTCTTTTGTGGTGTTTTTTTTCCATGTATGTACATTTTTTAGCTCATCAAGGCGGTGGGGTCTCAACCCCGAGTCACGCTCTACTGACAGTTGAATCAAAAGCCCTAAATTTATTGAATCAAGTAAATTTAAAACTTTTGAATTTACTGCAAGCAAAGGATATCATACCCAGAGGAACAGATCAGTTTACAAACACAATTCTTCTCTTTTTTGGAGTTCATAAATAACCTCAAATTGCCACAGATCTCTATGCTTTAACTTAAAGAATATGTTTTGGGTTGTTAATAGATGTCACATAATTAGTACGGCTATTCTCTGAAATGAATAGCATCCTTTTCTTCAAAGCCTGACAATAATTTGGATATGAATTGCATAATGTTAAATATAGAAATACTTTTGGACAGCAATGAAACAATTTGGAAATCAGCCTTTTCCCTTCTGATGATACGGGGACATTTAACACAAGAGATGTTAATCCTGGGAGAAATTCTACACCCTGAAGCATGAACAATGGCCAGGTCATAATAGACTACAATGTGCATGTTATATGTGACTTGACGATTATTCTTGGCATTCACTGCATTGTATTATTCCCAAATCAAGCTTTATCATTATTGGTTTTTTGACTTCCCTCCAAATATCTAAAACTGATCTATAGACATTACCTTTAATCCTTTATTTTGTTTGATATATTGTTCCATTCAAAATGTAAGCTACGAAGTGCTAATGAGACAAACATCTCGAAAACAAGTGTTAATTTAGGAATGATGTGACATTTTTCTGATTCTACACATCCCTGAGTCTCACAAATTTATAGAATATATGCCTATGAATATGTAAATTTCATAAAGCATGGTTCCTTTTAGTCTTTTTAAAAAGAAAATGAGTGTTCCTGGCCTATGCTAATCATAACCTGTCTGTTATGAAAAGTATATAAAAAAGCTGGTTAAATTAAATAATTTTATTAAAATAAAGATGAGCAGTCTATCTTACCCTTTTGTATATTAGCTTTATTTCAATCAATCAAGGCAATCACAAAAATGATATGTACTTTAATTAAATTACCTTACTGTCTTAAATTTCTTTTTACCTACATAACATAGAAATGCTATGTTCTCAGCTCTTAACAAATGATGCCATCACAGAAAACAGTCATATAAAATTCATTCAGTAAGTTCAGTAAAAACGTTGGTGCAAGAAGAGTTGTTTTGGAGAAATTCTAGTGCAGACAGAGTTGTTTTGGGTAAATATTAGTGCCGGCAGAATTGTTCTGGACATCATTTAGGACCTGCTGTATCAGTTGGGGGAAGTCATGTTCGCCTGTAGTACCAACAATGTCCAAATCTAAGTGGTTTAAGAAAACTAAGGTTTATATTTTGCTCAGGTAGACCATTGGTGGTTAGGTGGGAACCTCCCAATGCAGCCTTCACTATGACTGAGGCTGATGACGCCTCCTCCATCTGGAATGAGCCCCAACAATGGAACCCTTGCTCCCAGACGTGGCATGCCACACCTGCTCATATTTTATTGACCAAATCAAGACACATGGCAACTCTTAAATTCAAATAGGGAACTTTCTAGAAGGAAGAAAACTGGGGATACTAGTGAACAGTGTTGGTGATACCACACCCCAAAATCTAGCACCGTGTGAGCACCTTGATTAATTATTCAGGTCTTAGAAGAGCTTGAATTCTCCCCAACTAACATGCCTATTTCTTTTCAATAATGAGAATATTTTAATTCATTTTTAAAACTTTTTAAACTGCTCTTCCCGTAAAGTGTAAGTTAATGTTGAAGCTCCACCATAGCTTCAAATATTGGAACTTGCAATTTTGATATTTTATTTCCATGTATATTTTCCAGATATTGAATTTCAGTCTCTATTCATAGTTTAAGATTATTTTCTTGTGTGCTTTTTTCTAACCAGATGCACAAATCTTTAGTAATTCAACTAAAGATGAATTGGTAGGTGTAGCAGTTTGATATTATTTATGAATTCTAAAAATAGATATTGGATTATGTTCATAAACTGGTTTGTTCCTTTGAACATATTAGATCATATTGGATTCAGAGGTTTCACTTTTATTTGATTAAATAATGATTAAGGCTTTGATTGGGCCATGTCAGTAGGATGTTGAGTCCCCGCCCCCTTGGTGGGCAGGGACTCACAGAGAAAAGAAGGGAGGTTGGAGTTTTGATCCTGGAGCCTGGAAGTAAACACACAAAGAAGCAGATACATGAGGAAGGAGAGAAGGCTCCATTAGACGCTGCAGAAGCCCCAGGAAGAGAGACGAGCCATTTGCCTGATAGTTTACAGCTGGCCTTGTGGAGAGAGCAGAGGAGCTGGGCCCAGAGAGAGATGAGACTTATCCCAGCCTTCAGCTGATATTGGAAGAAGCTGGGTCCACGGAGCTAAGAGAGGAAGAGGAAGGCTGAACCCTTGCAGACTTCAGCAGCCATCTTGCTCCAACACTTGACCACAGTCTTTGGTGAGGGAAATAACTTACGCTTTATGGCCTGGCAACTGTAAACTTCTGCCCCAAATAAATACCCTTTATAAAAGCCAACAGATTTCTGGTGTTTTGCACCAGCACCCTTTGGCTGACTAATACAGTAGGGTTTAAATATAGACTGTTATATACTATCTAGTGTTGGAGTTAAACTTTTCATATTTGAAAACACTTTTTGGCCTCTGAATTTCAATACTTATCCAAAAAAATCTAATTTTATTACATTTTTAAATTTTTTTCTTCTTGGCTTTTATAAGTCTGTCTTTTCTCTTTCCACTTTACAACAATCTACACATAACATATTCGGCTTTAATCTCTCTCCCTCTGTTTCTCTCTTCCTCTCCCTTTTTCTCTCTCTCTTCCTCATTTTTGGAATAAAGGAAAACAGAATCATTTAAGGCATACA
Organism: Cabassous unicinctus; assembly: GCA_029593785.1. Taxonomy (NCBI): domain Eukaryota; kingdom Metazoa; phylum Chordata; class Mammalia; order Cingulata; family Chlamyphoridae; genus Cabassous; species Cabassous unicinctus. The sequence continues at coordinate 11,108 of JAQZBX010072341.1, read as the reverse complement.
ATATTCTTTCTTAATTTTAACTGCAAAAACTATAACAAGTCAGTTCTTACTATTCAATAGTTTCAATGTGTTTAATTATCTCTCCAGTACCTACAAAATACAGTAGTTATTCCTGAGCTTGGCATTCATAGTTCTTCATGATCTACCCAGCCCAACTGTCTGGGTGCTTTCTGCCTGATTCCACACTCATGGTGTTCCTGGAGAAGACTCTGAACCTCCAGGCCTCCAAGCCTTGCTCATGTGGCTCATGTCTTCTTAGAATATCCTTATTCCCATCTCTGCCTCTCAAAATATTTACCTGCTCTTAATATTTGGCCAGAAAGGCCACCTCTACCACATTTCTGGAATCCTTGCCAAAATGATATCGTGTATTACATGGCCAGTTGAAGGTATCACTTGATTAATAGTTACAAAGTTATTATTTCATACCCTGGCTCTTCCACTCTACCGAGTTCCTTGAACACACGAATCATAGCTATATAATTTTATGTCCCTAAAAACTCTTAAAGGGTGATTTACACAGTGATGAATGCACCACGTTTGAATGTGTTTAATTGAATTACATCATTAGAAAATTAAAATTTCATAATTAGAACTCATGTTATACCTTGTTTCCCAAAACTATTCATTATAAGTGCCCCATGGGCACTTCATGAAAAAGCATTCATTGAACTCTTATTGTGTATACTACTCTAAATTGGCTCCTATAAAATACCTGGAACTATGATCACTAATTTCCTTCTTTTATTTGTTTCCATTTTACTTTCACCATAGATAAGTTGTTTGTTTCTTTCATAAGTTAATGGTTAAAATAAGATTTTTTTGAAAGATGACAATGCTAGAATGTTTATAATCATGAAGCTTTTCATTTAAGCCAATTCATTTTTATAAGTCAATAAGAAAAAGTGCAATGCAGTCTTGCACTTATTAGTTTTGCCAAAATTAGAAATAAGCAAAATTCAGACTTCCATATATTCATCCCAACAAAGTTTATTTTTAAAATTTTAAAACATTTTATCGTGCCCAAGAAAGTCAATCAATCAAGAATTATTGAATGAGTTTTCCATAAACAGTTTTGTGATTTCTTGATATTAAAAAAAAATTTAGATATTCTATAGTCACAAACTTCAAAATTAAGATATTCTCATAGACTTCAAATATGACATATAGGTTATCATTTATTAATATATTGTTACTAGTCATCATAAATGCTTGGGATATCTATTTCCTTCTAAAATTAGTAAGTGCTGTGTTGAAGATATAGCTTGAGGCCTTAACCTTATAAAGCTTTTAATTAAATTCAGTAGCTCAGATGCTGCTTAACTGGGTCTGATAAAGACATCATTATAGAGAAACCAGCAGAGGAAATTAGAGATTTTGACACATTTTAATTACATTTAAGATGTAAACCCAATGTACTTGTAAAAGACTTACAATGACAACGTTTGAGAAAGAAAAACAAAAGGGAGTTTATAAAACATAAATGAAGGGCCAATTACTATAAATGGAAAGTTTCTTTTGCAATTAAGCTATAAATGTGTTTTGAAGAGTTTTATTATAGAAAACATGTCATTCTGGGTTCTCTAGGCCAAGACAGAATGACACACGCAGCAAGTTTATTGGGAGAAATGCTTGAGAAGGTTAAAAGAGTAGGTGGAGAAAGACTTCAGACTGCCATGAGGCCTGATGCCTGTGGGGGGAGAGGGGGAAGGAAGGAGGACTGGATGGGGGGACCTCACACTGCCGTGTGGCTCTGAGAAAGTCTGATCCTGGTTAGGGGGAAGCGGGGCACAAACACTGCTCACTAGAGGAGCCCTGCACCACAGCAGTGAGCCCACTGCAGTACCCACCCTGCCCACTGGCCTCTGTGAGCCTCGGGGTGGAGCTCGTGGCTGGGAAGCTGCATGTCTGCCACCAGCCACCTGCACTCCTTGCAGTATGCTCTCCTGATCTGAGGTCTCAGGAGCACTCCTATGGCCACCACAGAGAATTAATGTGTGATTTCAATATTATATTATGGTATTATAAAACATATAGACATGTATCCATGTCACATTTTAGGTAATATAAATTTTTTTTAGTAATACAAATTTCAGTGAATATAAACCCCAAATTAACCCAACATCTAACAACTAGGCAACAGAAATTAACTCCTAGGCCCTAATTGATTATCCAAGGTAAAGTGATATGACATTAACATATGCTGATATGTCCTCACTTTTTGGCAGTTAAAAACTCTGGTTTTAAAGCAGAATTTTCAGAGTGGATTTAACTTTTTTCCCCCATGAATCCATTTTTCAAGCATAAAGTAATCTGAGTTTTAAACAGATGTGTTTTTTTCCCTCAAAAATTAATCATGAACACCTTTGGGAATCATTTATTGGTTGAAGCCATTGACCTTCAACAAAATGTTTGAAATTTCATACAAAATTTACACTTTTTTTGCTTTAAGGTTTTACAATTCAAATGTTTACCCTTTGGGGTATTTCTTCATTATGACATTCTCTTGGCAGATGAAATGACTATATGTGACTGGAGAAAAAATATTTTTTAATTAATATTTTTTAGTTAAAAGGCAAATCCTTCCTATCTGAGTAAAATCTTCAAGCTGTATAATTGAATTGTAGCACAGAACAGGGAGATACTCTTACAAATGGTTCCTCAAATCCGAATAAGCCTGAAACGCCATGAACAGCAGCTTTGTGCCTGATGCTTTAATGTCACTAAATGTTTTGTTTTTCAAGCCGTTATTTTGAGTAAAATAATCATTCCTGATTTCACCTTGAATTATACCAGAATGAACAAAGGATACAAGCCTAAGTAAAACTGAGGAATTTTTTATTTAAAAGTTTTGGTTTGGATCTTGAAAACATTATGCTGAGTGAAGTAAGCAAGGCACATTAAGAAAAATACCGTACGATTTCACTTATATGAAATATTTAGAAATAGAAATTTGTAGAGACTGAAAGTAGATTAGGCATTGCCAGAGAATGGGGATTTTTAAAAGCTAAACCTCAGAATTGGTGTGTGATGGTTAAGTTCATGAGTCAACTTGGCTAGGTAATTGAGTCCAGTTGGCCTGATCGTTATTGTGAGGATAATTCATGGACTTAAGTCATAAGTAAGTTGATTACATCTATGGTTGATTACATCTGTAATCAGCTGAGGAGGCTGCCTTCAATCAGTGAAGGCCTTAAAGGGAGAAGGGATGATTTCAGCAGCCAGAAGGGAGAATTTCCACCTCTCCCTCAGCCAGCCAGCTTCTCCTGGGGAACTCACTGAAAACCTTCATCAGAGTTCCCAGCTTGCAGCCTGTCCTATGGAATTTGGACTTGCTTATCCACACAGTCATGTGAGCAAATTCCTTTATTAACACTCATAATACATACATCACACACACACACACACACACACACACACACACTTGTTCTTTGCCCCTGGGAAGCCCTGACTAATTCCTTCATGGTCAAAACCACTAGAGCTCTTCTTGTGGATGTGTGCATGAGTAACTGGCTAAATCATTCACTTTTTCTGTATTTCAGTCATACAAAATGATGAGAAGAAAATCTCCCTTTCATGTATAAAAATAAGTTTTAGACTAGATGCCTTTTAACATTGATCAATCTACAATGAGGTTCTGTGAGAAAAGTTCCCCTAAATCCCCTTCATTGGATGAGATTGGTAGGAAAGAGAATTTCCTCTCAGGAGATTGCTTTTCTTTAGCATGAAGAGAATACAGGAAAATAGTCACATGCACTTGGATTGATGGACCTGTAAAAATAGCGAATTGTTTCCCAGGCTCCCTTCTCACCTGCATTAAACATGGAAGGTAGCTGCACGGGTGAAAGATCCACCACCACAGAGGTGGTAAAGGGGCTGTGGTCTGAGAAGTTGGGTAAGACTTGTCCCTACCTGGTCAGGTGAGACAGTGACTAGGTCGCATGTCCATCTATGACATGCCATACCTTGGGAGAAAGGATACTCAGGGATGCCTAGTTCATTTGAAAACTTTGGGGACAGAGTGATATATATATATATATATACAAGCATTTTGGGGCACTTTAGTTGAAGAATCTTTACTAAACTAAGCACACGGGTCCCCTCATTTACTGACCATTAAAGAGCTATTGGAGAGCAGATATTCTGAGAAACTGCCAGCTTGGTCTGTTTGAAATTGATGTCTGCAGAAGTTGAATTTACATCTCTTTAAGAACCTCCTGGACCAACGAGGATTCCTTAGCAGTATTTCTTTCCTTTTTCTTTTTTTAAGCACAAATTCAACTTAAAATGGTCATCTTGCTGTTTTGCTGAAATCTAAAACATGAGAAATTCACTTTGGAGATGTTAGTTTCCTTGGGATCTTATAAGCTTTTTGAATTACCAATTAAGATTAAAGAAAACTAGAACGATATTTATAACAAGCAACTTACATCAATTTATGCAGTTTATAAATATAAAGAAACCAAAGCTTTATCTCAGGCTGTCTATATATGGAATTAAATTTACTAAATTCCAAAGATTTACAGCTTTACATATATATAAACAGACACATATATGCATACACATACATGTGCACACACATACACATATATATTCCAAAGTCGCTTCAGGGACTATGTCAGCACACAGAAAGCTGAGGATAAAATGGGAGGCATGCAGTGTCTTAGCTGGGCTCCTGCCGTGTAGAATTGCTCCTCTTGTCAGAGCCTGTTCAAGCTAACTCACCCTTAAAGCCTTCACATCCTTAACTCAAGTGCCACACAGGTTACTTGTGCCCACAGCAACTACACACAGTTATGACCCTACAACTTCAGTGCACTAGGAGTCTGGGGTTCACTTAGCTGGATCCTCTACTGCCATGTCTCAGTCACGGTGTTGGGTAGGCTGTGCTCTCTTCAGGGTGCTCAACTGGGGAAGTATCTACTGCCAATCATGTTCAGTTCAGATTGTTGGCAGATTCATTTTTTTTGGCTGTAAGACTGAGAAAGCCCTAGGTTCTGCTGGCTGATAGCTGGAGGTGCCCTCAGATCCTCGAAGCTGTCCACAGTTCCTGGCCATGTATGCTCTTCCAGCATGGCTGCTATTTCATCATGCCTGCAAGAAGAGTCTCTAGCTCGTCTGCTAAGATGGAGTCTGCTAGGACGAAATTGACATCCATCATTTTTGCTACATTCTATTAGTTAGACGCAATTCTCAAGTCACACTCATACTCAAGGGGTGGGGATTATAAAAGGACATGGACACCAGGACAGCGGGATTGTTGAGAATGGCCTTATTGTCTGTCTTCCCCAGGCAGAAGTTTTTAGCACTCTCGGGGTATCTTATAGTTACCTTACTTCTTTACTTTTTTGCATGTTTTGATGAATGAGATTCTACATCTTTATTTTTCATGGCTTCCAATTAAAATTTGACATTAAATTTTTATGTATAACATGTTCTATACAATGTAGGTACTGAACATTTTGAGAGATTGAGTGAAATGCAATCTTAAGAAGTATAGCTATCTTAAAGACATAGATGGTTGAGCCCTTGAAATTATGGTATGGCCTATGTGAATGAAATTCAAAGAGGCACATTAAGAGTGGATTTTCTATCCATCCATCTCAAGTTTTCATCCATAAGGAGATGTAAGTCCTTATATACACCTTTGGTAACATTACTTGATCCTAAGTAGTGAATGATATTTGGAGTCATATTTTGCTTTCATCATGTACTTTAGTGTATTTCTTGATTATTTCTATTTCAATTTTTTATATTCTTCAAATTACAGAAATAACTGCTCACTGTATTGAATGAAGCAATACAAGTCAGGCCTGCTTATTCAGGAATCTCTCCATTTTCGCTCTGCTGCCACATTAGATTGTGGTTCGCATTTTCCACTTGACAATACAATATGGGCTATACTTACAGTCATTTGATATATTTCTGATACCTGACACCTGATTTTTCCTTTATTATTTCTATGTGGACATGAAATTTTGCATACATCAAATTCTACCACATTTTCTGAACTTTCTGTAGTGTCACTAGGCAGAAAACCTTGGAATCCTCTTTCTAGCCAGTCAGTAAAGCTTATCTGTTCCACCTTCAAATATATATCCAGAATCTGATCTCAGCACCACTTTCACTAATGTAACCCTGGGATGAGCTACCATCTCTTCTCCATTGGACCTCTGCTAGAGCTTCCTGACTGGTTTCCCTGCTGTGACACTTTCCCCAACTGTCTATTTTCAATAGAGCACCTGGTGTCTGTCAAAGCAGAGACCATGTGCAGTGCACGGCTGAGCCATCTGACCTAGTTGACCACTGGGGACCCTGACTTGCCCAGCAGCTGCTAGGAGAGGTCACATAACCCCGGCATTTGCCCTTCTTCTTCCTCTGCCTCACTCCCCTTTTCTCCTCGTTCTTTTTTCCCTGATACCGTGAACCTCCTTTCCCACCCAAAGCGTTAAAACAAAGCATATGCGCTGGCCCACTTCAGCCTACCTGCATCTCAGCCGGGGCTTCTAGCTTCCATTCCATCCTGCTCCTCCTGGTCAGCCCATGGACAAGCTCAGTGACTGTGGGCAGGCTCAGGACCAGGGTGACCCACTACATCTCTCCAGCCAGTGGGCTGCAGCCCACTTTCCCCAGGAGGCCTGAATCTTAGCCCTGGGAAATGTGGACCCCTCCCAAGTTTGTTTCTTCCTTGGGTGAAGTTCTCCTTACTCCTTTATAGTTAATTTTTAGATAAGCCTCAGGGGTAGGTTTCAGAGTCCTGACTAAACCCTGACTGACATATGCAGCATCCCTGCATAGTTTATTTTTTTATTTTAATTGAAATGTTTCTGGCCCTCTTTTATATAGGAGTAGCTGCTAAAATTCTATGAAAACATTTTATGAAAACATTTTTATCGCTCCATACACTGCAAGTAGGAGCATGTATTTTTGGTGAACAACTCTGCTAAGTATATATAATAAAATAAAATAAAGCAAAATAAATGGTGGGCATGCATGAACCAATGATTTTGGCTAATCCAATTCTGTACACCTGAGGTCTGTAAACAAAAAAGAAAAGAAAGAAAAAAAGACTATGAATGAAAGAGGTAAAGGAGGAAGGAAGGTAGGAAGGAGGGAAGAAATTTCCCAAAGGATGTAGAACTCTAAACATGGAAGTTGATTTTAGAATCTGGCAAGGAGTGAATTGATCATTAGACAAATTAGCTTGAAGGGAATTGGAATACTTTTCTTGGGTTCTCTGATGCATTTTTGCAAATGTTTTCTCACTAATATTACAAGTTTCACTTCATGAGTATTAAATGTTTACCCTATTAGAGTGTGATTCTCAGAATGGCAATTGTGATTTATGCTTTACTTTCCCCCCAAAAATAAAAGTTTTCATGTGAAAAAATATTAATTTGATTTCTAGTGGGATCATAAGTGATATGTCATTGCTATGCAAAGTAATAATCTGTGGCAGATATTGGAAGTGCCTTCAGACTTTAGTTTTATTAAGAGTTAAGTAGGTTGAAATGTGGGCCACCATATATGATGCAAATTGCACAGATATATTATAAAAAAATTTATAATGAGTTACAATGCTCCTCATCAGAAATATGGCTTTGGTAATGAAAACAATGGAAATAAATTAAATATGTAGTAGAAAAAGGGGGTTAAATAATCATGTATATCTATTTAATGAAATAGTACGGAATGATTTAAAACATTTTTTTCAAATAATAATATTATGTTGTTATATATTAAGTGGAGAAAATGCTGGATACAAAAATGGATATACAATGGAGTTTTTTCTCTTTAAGCCTTGGAGCACCTTCACTCTCTAGATATCTAGGCTAGAACAAAGTTTTAACCAATGTTCTTTGTGTTGGGATTATGGGATGGTTTGCATTTGCTTCTTTACACTTGTATGAATATTCCAATTTTTTTAAACCTTCATTTCAAGAATAAAAAGAAAAAAAATCTATGATTTCTAAGAAGTTGGGTTTAAGCCAAACACACATGCACAAAAATGTAGGCAGATAAATGGTACTCCAAACACATCCAACATCTCTACTGAACAAGCATCTCTCCTAGGAAGATGACAAATTTCCATGTCTTCCAGTGAAACAATCATGGTCTATTTAGAGGAGATAGAAAAGTAAAGCAGCACTTGCCATATGATAGTTTAAGGGCCAGAACCAGGGTGGGTACTGAGCCCAGCAGGGCAGACAGGAGGACTCCTGACTCGTCCACTCCCAACCTCCCTGTGTCAGACACACTGCTCTTGAGGAATGATTTCCATGGTCCTCACAGCCATTACAATTTGGTAATCAATCAACCACTCACTGTCTTCATTCCCAGGAAACTGATCTATTTACACTCTGACCATAAAGCCTTTGGCAAAATATAGACACCAGTTCAGACCAAGGACTCATCCAGACTTCAATGCCCTTCAGAAAACTGTAGTGCTCCTAAGAAATAATGTAATGGGTAGTGAGTGCTTCTATGCCAGACACTGTGCTAGATGCTTTACATACATTAACTTATCAAATTTTCACAACAACCCCATATGAAAGGTGATATGACATTCCCCTTTTACAGATGAGAGAAATGAAAAAAATATACTTTGTGGTTCTACCTTTTTCAAGACAACTGTGGCCTAAACATAGCTACTATGATTGAGCATGTTTACCTTTTAATGATCTCCAATTTTTTTCTTCACTTCATGGATGCAGACATATTTCCAACACACCTACAATTTCTTCCATATTCAGGTAAGTAATCAATAGAACAAACTTTTTTTCCCCACACATGATGTTCCAACCTCCATAGTTGAAATGTGTGCTCTTCCAACCTGAAATCCTATGAGCCACTCATCTAGGCAGGTCTCCGTCACCTAGCACAAGGTGACCTCTGGGCTAAGCCTAAGAGGCATGTGCTTGATGGCCACACAATGGGGTTCCTGGGCCACAGTCACCCAGCAAGTTGGTCCTGACGATGCCAGAGTGTCCATCACTCTGGAATGGGAATACCACCCCTACTTTGGATAGGAAGGGCTCCTGAGCACACCTGGGTTTCCCAGGTGTTGCCTCCCTTTTATTCTTGGACAGCGATATTTCTTTTATTCAGTAAGTGGGGGTAGGGGTTTTTCTCCAGAAGCATTTCAGACAATGAAGATCTTTTTGAATCATGACTGATTTACTTTAGGTTTATCCCACCTCAGCAGCATGCATACGGCAGACCTGTGTCGACGGCCTGGTGGCAGGCTCTGTACCCAGCTAGGAGGCCTCCATTGCTTGCCTAGTTCTTGAAGCTTTGGAGAATGAAAACTCTTTACCATTATGGTTATGTTCAAACATGCTACCCGGAAGGCTCTGACATCTAGTGAGAGTGCCTGTGGGCCACCGCAACCAGGGACAGCCAAGCCAACTTGGCAGCTCAGGCTCGCCAGGCCTTCGCAAGGTCTTTGAGATGGACAATCTTCCTGGAATTGTGCACTTTGCGTCCCCTGGTCACTGACCTCAACTCTCCTTTAGCTTCATATTCTGCAACCTGGGGCTGGCCTCACCTCTTCCTTTCCCAAACAGACATCCTAGAGCCCCAGGAGTGTTCTAGAACCCATACTTGTCTATAAGAAGGATTGAGAAGCTAGGAAAAAGACAACATCTCCCAATATTTTAACTGCAATAATCCCAATAAAAAGCTTGAAAAGCCATCACAAAAATACAATCTCATTTATGAATAAAGATGCAAAAATGTACATAAAATATGAGCAAATGAATTTATGAATATAGTAAAGAATAATATTTTGTCTGTTTATGATAATATGATATTAACATTAAAAGAAGAAAATCTAAGAAATTATCTAAAAACACCTAAAAGTACATTTAATAAGATTTAATATCCATTCTTGTCTTTCTTGTGTATATGTGTGTGTGTGTGTGTGTGTGTGTGTGTATAGAAGAAGATAGGAAATAGAAGGAATAGGAAATATTCCTAGAAGAAATAGAAGAATATGAAATATAAAATAGAAGGAAATCTCCTTACTATGACTTTAAATCCCCATCTAAAACAAACATAGTCAACATATTTTTCTGAAAATATTTGTCAATGTGATAAAATATAATTGGAATTATGAAGCATTACTCTGGAAAAAAGTGGTGAAATTATCAGAATGCACAAGATGATATTTTGATCACTTGGAATAAGCAGATGACTCTAATGCAGATATATTGCAGACAAGAAGAGAATTCAGTGAGATAAATGGTTTCAAAGCACACCTGGCAAAATCAATAGCTTTTTTCTGGTTCAAGTGGGTATATGGAAAACATGCATCTTCTGCCTCCTACACAAAATCACCCTGAGATAACAAATCCATAACTGCACCGGGGAAACAAAAAAATGAGGGCATGAGGGGCTGGGAATTTTGAGTAACATTTTTTTGTGTGTGTGGTAATTTTAAAAAGCAAACGAGACCTTAGTGATGGGGGAGCCAGCTCACAACAGCACCAGCCTGACCCCTCCTTGCCACCTGCTGTTTTGAGTAGCTCCTCTTTCTCCCAGCACTCCAGAAAGTGCCCTGTTGCCCATCATCCAAGTCAAAGGACAGGTGTGGGCCTGGTGCCATCGGGTAATTAGTGTGATGACCCTGGACCACTGGAGCCAGTGAATTTGCAACACGGGGGCTGACGTCATTTCACATGGAAGCTGTTTCCCCAACTCAAATGCAGTATCTAGAACATCAGAGTTGTAATTAATGTGTTTGATGGACTCAATCAACCGGACAATCAATACTGGAAGGATGAGGATTGAAGAATGCCTTCTCTCCTCCTCCTCCTGAACCATCCCCTGAACCCAAACCTATATAAGAAACACCACTCTCCCTGGCACCCAGCTCCATGCTGCCTCCTCCAGGAAGCACCTCTCTTCACCCCTCCTTCTAACAAGCTCCAGACCGCTCTGCCTGTTCCCCGTGATGCAGTCAGTGTTCATTCATCAGTGAGCCAGTGAGTTTCTGCCATGTACAAGGAACTGTGCGTATAGAATAGAGCTGTATCTTATAGTTATTTTACACAAAATTTGATTAAGTGAGATTTTTAAAATAAAAAATTGCTTTTATCATCATATAG
>JAQZBX010072340.1:0-15087 GCA_029593785.1 Cabassous unicinctus | reverse complement strand
AAGAACCCCTGAAGGGAATAGGTAGAATTTTTTCTGGTGGAGTCAGGTGTATGCGGTCCTGCCAGGTGGTGATGAGGCATCCTAGGATCAGAAAGGTTAATAACCTTGCTTAAGCACGTGCACCTAAGTGCCTGACTTGGAGCCAATGTTCTCCCCATCATACAAAGGTTAGCTGCTTTTCCAAGTGCTTTTAATTAACTCATAAGATTTTCACAACTCCTGGAACCAGATGGGACTTGATTTTCATTTTAACTTAGAAGCCCACATAAAGTTTTAGCTTCCATAATGAAATTAAGATTAGAGGTGGGGTTTCCAGACCCCTGGCCCATTGTCCTTTCACTGCATCATTCCGGTAGCTCAAAGTTTTGGAAGAGCAGCCACAAGGTAGGATTCTTCAGTCTCCACGTAGGCCTTTTGACCCCAACTCATGGTTCTGATCCACCTGAAGCAGAACAACTTCACTTGACTTACAATGCTGAGCCATTCCTCAAATCAAAGCAAAAGCTTTTTTATCATCAGAGAATCCTTTCTGGATATCCCCAGGTAATCTGGCATGCTTTATTCTAGACTCCCATTTCACTTTCATATTTGATTATAGATTCTTTACTAGCCTTTCTTTATCAGAAGGTGGTAAGCCTCAAATTAAAGCATCTTTGGGTTTGAGAATAATTGGTGCTTAATAAACATTGGTTTTCCTACTACAAACAGCATCCAACTATTTATGCTTGGGAAATGGCAGGGCTTAATCCATAAAATCGTAGGCCACAGCTGGGAACAGAGACTAGTCAGAAGCTTGAACGCAGAGGGGGTACATCCCAAATTACTGAATATCCTGGTTTTTAGTAGCCTTCTCAGACCTAGGAAATCTCCTGCACCTGCTCACTCACCTAGTTTGTTTAGTGTCCTGAGGACATATGCCGACGGGCATTCATAGTTTGTGTATACTTAGCAGTTCAGGGATATAGCTATGCCCCAAAGCTTCCTCAGCAGCAGCCATTTGTTAGTTTCATTTTAATCTTACTACATTCTAACACACATTATAAAGATTACATATTTATCAAAGTTGCTGATCACATGCTTTTCTGTTAACAAAGAAAGCGTTTAAAGACAAACTTCTTGTCTTACATTTTTCAAGTCAAAGACCTTTTTTGAAAAATTCACATATTTGTATGGTTAATTATTCTAGACAGGGCAAGCAAAAGGTGAGGGTTGTTAATTTCTGCAATCAATCTTTTCCTGAGGACCACCACCAATGGAATAACCAATAGTTCAAAATTTACAGCTTATAACACAACTTTTATTAGAAAAGTTATACATAACATAGCATCAACTATTTTCAAGAACAATATTAAACCCGATAAGCAACAAAAACCCGACTAACAAAATGTGTAACAAGAAACTAATGACCTTTCTATAATCAAACATTCAATTATCTACAATGTCTTTTTACAAAGGGGGGAAAACCCATGGTTTACAGGCACGTTATATTGAAAATAAAGCTGCAATAGCAATTTTATACAATTACCATTCTCAAGAAACTGAATCATTAAAACAGTAATTACGAGTTCACAAATTTAAAACATTTCACATAATTTAAAAATTATTGGGTATACACTGAAGTCTGAGTTTCAAAGTGATTTTTTTTTTCCCCACAAAAGTGCCAACACTTAAGCTAGGACTTTCTGTGTGAGTAATTTTGCCCTAAAAAGTTAAGACATTTTGATAATCACATAATAGTCACATAATTTCTGTGCTATCTGGTCTGTTAATAATAAAGCCTTTATTTGGATATGTGTGTGTGTGTGTTTGTGTGTGTGTTTCTTCACTTAAATTATAGGAAACTGGAGAGGATTTCTGTTGCAAAGCTATTAAAATTCCAAACACAGGAGTGTGCAGCACTGGAAAAAGAGATCAGTACTAAAACTTATAATAAATATCAGGGAAGCCATTAGTTTTTACAGCATTGCCTGCTTAAAGGTTAAGTCAACCAGGTGTATAATTTTCCATCAGTATGTCTTTTTAAAAGGCATGGTAATTTCTAGTTTCATGATCTGCATATTCAAACAAATATATCCTAATATCTTTTCAAATCTTTGATTTATAGCTTCTGGAAATTTATAAACTCAAATAGTCATTCTACTCTTAAAACATCTATTTCTGCTCATTTTGGAGTCTCATTATAACAGATAGCAAGGTTCATCATGAGGGCTCAAATGGAATGATCTTCAAAATAGAACACTTTAAACCAAGTCCTATCTTTTGTAGCTGAAAGGGATCAAGCTACAGCACAATTTCACATATACCCTTGTTTATTATGGAATTATAGTTTAAAACATACCTCAAGAGGATGAATGAACTCTGTTGCAGGTATCAACCTAAGCACAGTGGTTAACATGAAGACTGCCTTGTTACTGATAGGAAAAGACAATTTCTTTCTGTCAAAGACTCACACCATAGTTTTTAATGAAACTATCAGACATTTTCTGAGACACATTTACCCTAAAGCAGTAATGGATAAGATAAAAATCTTGACTTTCAACTGCTACTCAACATTATTTCATGCACCAATATTGCACACATCTGTTTTCAACTGTTAAAAATAATCTTCTGGGTCCTTGGGGTGCTTGTTTTCTTCATCAGAACACAAACACAATCCATACAAGCAGTTTCCTTAAAGATGTAATTGATAAACTTAAAATACTGGAAAAAACGAAAGAAAAAGGCAGAGACTTTGTACAGACAAAAATCTAAATTTTCTGGAAGGGTTTTTGTGCCCTGCGCATGGGGGCAATTTGTACACACTAGTGAAATTAACACTAGCTATAATGCTTCTAGCTGCTCAAATAATATGGAATCTTGGTCCAGGTGTGGCAATGATGTCACTGTATGGTTCTTCCTGTGTCAACTCAATAGCTTGCTGCTTTTTAAGAACCAAGAAGCTGTAGAACTTTGCTGCAGCTTGTTTTCTGTTTGTGTTTCGACATAACTCAAGCAAACTGATGGATTCAGCTCCAGTTTTAGCAAGAGCTCGCTGAAATAAAACAAAAAAAGATGAATTAAATGAAAATAACTTGTACAATGAAGTAATTCAAAAGGGATGCCAATTTTGGTTATTAGAAAATTTGTACCGCATGTTCTGCATAGGGCTGGGATTGGGCTTTTAAAAATAACCATCCTAATTTCAGGAAGATTCTTTCAAATCAGTCTTGAATAAATGTGTCAGAATATTTATATTTTTATAATATGAAAAAATACTCAAATTATGTATTTTCACAGAATCATTTCATCCTTCAGAACTTATTCTCTTGTACTACTGTTAGAAAACCCATGTACTGTAATGTGATATAATAGTAAAACCTAGCAATTATAGTTCTTAAAATTTCAACTTATTTTTAAAATGTATCTGTCCTTTGATTCCATTTTAGGAAACTTTGAACAGCTTTCTGGCATTTATAGACACTCAAGATATCTCATCTCTATGTGATATATTTAGGCCTAAGGATAAGTGACATTTGAGGCTACACAATGATTCAACACATTGAATTTGCTCAACCAAAAATAAGATGCAGATAAACAGAAGAATTTCATAAAACAGCATCACAATTCCGATTTTCAGGAAAACTGTGGGGAAGTATTCACCTGGATGCTTCCCAGGCTTTATATATATTTTACTTTAAAAATTAAATAATGTAGTCCTGGAAAAGGATGTTTCACAAAAGTATGCTGACTGTAGTATGTAGCGTCAAAAGTCTTTGATAATTCTTTTTTCTCTAAGACTAGCATACCTGAAGACCATGAAGCATCTGCTGAGTTCTTTTGTTCCATCTTCTTTCTTCTTGATCTTGATCACCCCCGGAAGCATCTTCATCCTGAATGAAAAAAAAAATTTTTTTCCCTGTATTTCTTGAAAGCTCCAAATTAATTTATTTTCATTTCCAGAAAATTGCCTCTGATGCTGCTGAAAAACCACCTAGTGCCTGAACTTTCAAACTCTGAAGTTTGTCTTTCTTAAACTATAAAAGAAATTATACTGGACTCCCAAGCAAACATTCAGTTGAATATATTTGTGTTTAGATGTCACCACAAACACTGAATTAGCAAATATTTAATGTAGATGATTCACCAACATTGAACTCAGAGCCTGTAATTTATACCTGAACGAAGCTTTTCTAAGGCACTTTATTTTCTGCAAAGCACATTACCACAAATAACCAAAATCGACTATATAGATTTTACTTGATCCACCCAGCTCACAGGCCCTTGTCCTTCGGTCTTGCTTTCTAACTGACTTGTCTGAACTCCGAAGCTGGTGTGTGCAGTAACTAAGAAGCTCCCAGGCTGTGCTGGAACTACACACCAACCATTAAATAAGGTATCTAAACAGAACACACATAAAACAAAATTATGTATTGAATGGTTGTCAAAAATGTTATGACCAGAGGCTTGCAGGAACCTAAACTTGTATTTCCCCTAAGAGCAATAGCTCAGTATTTGCTCCCAGGCTGTGCTGGAAGTATACACCAACCACACTGAAGAGAGCTAGGAATCAGTAGCCTCACATATAACAGGGGGCACACCAATTTCTAATACTGACTGTAAACTATGAGATAATGCATAGATAATCCTCTAGTACATAGGATGCAGTTGCGTTGGGGCTAAATTTTGGCTTTAAAACAATGTAGTATTCATACTAAATAAAGATAATCACTAATTTTGGTTGCAAAACCTATGGCTGGCCTAATGATAAACTTGAAATAAACATTGACACTAATAAAAATGTGCAAATCCTTAGCATTTAGTTTTGGAAGAAATCTAAAAAAACATCAATGCTATCTAGAAGACACTATTGCAAATTTAAAGGCTTAAATAAAATCTGTTAGTGTATCAAATAGAACAGTAGATTCTAAATCTTATACAAAAATCTCAATGATTCAGAAATAAGGGGGAAAAAAAGAATAACGTGAACAGCCACAACATTCCCAGGAAGAAGAAATCCATTCCTAAAGTACCTCTACTTAAAAAAAAAAAAAAAGTCAAGCCTTCAGTCTATTTTGGCCAAGTCTTGTCCTATTCCAGTCTAATTCAAAAAACAAAACTCACACAAATGGAAAATGTTTGCTTATCAGATTTCCAGGCCATAGGCAAAGAAGAGGTTATATCAGAGGCAGATGCTAATAGCAGTAAGAATTGACTACAAGATAATAAAAAGCAGCTATAGCAATTTAAGTCAAGCAAGAAATCAGTCCAAGGGCAGTCCTGTAGCCTTCAAAAGCCCACAAGGGAGTCCATGAGTTATAGTAGAGCATAAAATTTGATGTTCCTAATGATGATCTATCTACATCATTAAGAATTTGGTTAAACTTGTTTATATTCAAATATTTTCCATCATTTTGATGCTTAATAGCAATTAACTAAGTTTCAATATGAAATAGTAAAAGAAAGCTAGCTGGTAGAAGAGTTTTGCTAAATCTGAAATGGGGATTTATTCATCCACTACCTCTTTTATGAAGTTCCCTTACCTCCTCCTCTTCCTCTTCTTCTTTCTCTTTCTCTTTTTCCTTCTCCTTTTCTGGCAGAAGTTCTAGCTCTGGTATTAGCTGACAGATATTTGGAGGCTCTTCTGGAGGGAGCTCGACAGGGGGTATTTCCATCTGTTCAACCTGCTGAGGCTTAAAGCAATAAAAAGAAGGCAATTTAGGATGCAAGTTTTAAGGGTAGCTTCTTTTAAATATGCAAATATATGGACACTGAAGTTTTCAGAACGGAAAGAAATAATGGAGTCCCATTTCCATACTTTCCCCATAATCAAACATTGATTACAGCATGTATCTTGTTCCTTTTTCCTTTATATTGTAAAGCTACAACATTAAAGCAGCTTACAACAGATATTACCCATTATATGTTATCCTATAACAAATGTTTTACCTTTTTTTAGGAGTCATATATTTACAACTATGTGAAATATGAGCAAATAACAAAACTATAATTAGTTAAAAAGTAAAAATAATTGAAAATAACTTTCTGCAGTAGCATTTTAGAACAAAAAACCCAAAAAACCCAAAAAGATTCCATGGCAACACCAAAGGTCTAACATTAATTTGCCCAGCACTGTCAACTACTACTGCATAAAATTGCCTATGGCTACTACAATGTAATTTAAAATCTCCATAAGAACCTTGGAGCTCTTATGGCAGCAAATAAAAGAATGAGAATTATTTTTTCAGATCCATCTCTTGTATTTTCTACCTCTCAGGTTTAAGATAAAACAGTTGAGAATATTAAAAACAAAGCCTTTAACAAACCAGAAGACAGACAGGAAAACAACTACCAGGAGAATGATGCTAGCATCCCCCACGACCTGTCCCCTGTCCCCTTTCCTATTCCTAAGCTCTTAATAGAAAAATGCTCTGACAATTCCTTACCCACCAGAGGGGGTGGGTCTGTTCTATTGGAATAGGGTTCCACCAGAGGGCACAGAGAATGAGTTCTTAAAATTGGTGAAGAACACTCTTTTAGCCAATACTTCTTGATGAAGGCTAAACCAGGAGCCTGAGGTTACAAAAAAGCCTCCCTTTGCTCAAATTAATTTATTCTATAATCTTAAAATTGGGAAGTCCTAAAACAAACCCTACCTCCTTTATACATTAGTTTCCCATTCTTGGAAAATTTAATGGTAGCCAAAGCCTGAATGAAGTAGCCAGATGTTGCTTTGCCCTTTTACAGCTAATTGAGAAGTATATTCTGACTAATGGCTTAAAACTACCTAGTACTGGAGACACTCAGGAATTTTTGCTAAGGGATTGGAGAAAGGCGAGATATTGTGCCTAAATGGCATTTACAGGTATATTAACAAGGTGTAGCCCTCTCCATAAGGAGTGAAGAAGTGGTGCGTGCTAGTAGGCAGGCGGTGTGGGGTCGTAGCCGGGCAGCAGGAGTGCTCACAGGGTGTGTTTACCCAGTAGGCTTCTGTGAAATTTGGGAAAGGAAGAGCAGCAGTCTCTTTGCAAAATCAAGTATTTTTAATCGTTTGTATTTATTAAATGGAAAAAAAAGAATCCCATGATGTCCTTATTCTGTGTGGTGGAATTTAATTACACTGTTAAAAATAAAGTTATATATTTTCCCCCTCAAAAAACAAAAAAAAAGAAAGAAAAAAGAAAAAAGAATAAACTGGAGCCAAGTTCAGAATCTGGGATTCCATATTAACCAAAGATGCTCACTTTGGACCATTCTGAAGCAAGACTCTTTGAGAGTCAGAAAGACTTAGAGGTCTCACAAAACATCTTCTCCAACTTAAAGAGATTGTGTTTGATATCTCAATTGCCATTCTTTCTCTCTGGACCCATTCCTTGCCATATTCTGCCTAAGACCAAGGAAGTTCAAAAGGGTTCCCTAAATTATCACTTGCTACTACCAAGAATCTAAAACAATTATCTGAATAGCCTCCAAATGTCTTGATGGATAGATTTGCTTACTTACAGGAATCACAGGCTCTGGGTCAACTTGTCCGGCCTTTCGCTTAACTCCCTGAGGTGGTGGTGGGGGCATAGTTGCCTCATCCAAATTTGTTCTGCTGGTTTCCATCGCTGACTCCTGGAGGCGGCTTGGTTCTTCTATAATGGGCTCATCTACAATTAGTCATATCAAGAGGTGACTTAGATCATAAAATCTCTAACCTTTTAGAATCATTTACTTCATGTAAACTAAAACATAGGTACTTTCTCTAATGAAAAAGGCCAGATAAAATTTTACTTCCACAAAGATTACTCAATTTATACAATATATTTAAAGGTGGAAAGGTCTTAAAAGCACAAGTCCCACCTCCAGTCCAATGCAGGACAATCCTTTAGCAGACTGTCATCTAGCCAGCCTTGAAGCTGTTAAAAACTTTTTTGGAAAACAGAAAGCTTCATCTCTAACAAAGTAATTGGATTCAATGCATTTCCCTGTCCAAAAATGAGTACAACCCTTCAGTCCTGATCTCTTTTACTTTGGCAATATACTAGGTAAATTTCAGGCCAAATACTCATTTAAACTTTATCATGGAACCCTATTCCAATAGAACAGACCAATAACATCACGTTGCTGATGTTGCTGTTGCTGGTCATCTCTGGGAACCTCTGGATTTTCAAATTCTTTGAGGAACTCATCCAAATTATCAGCTTCTCCTCCTTTCCTCCTTTTTCTAAGGTCTTCTGGTACAAGTGGTGTAAGACAGCGTGTAAAGAGCTATAGGAAAAATAAATTAAGAACAAATTTAATTTTATATATCTATCACACTAACTGAAAACCCACGACTGACATTTCTATTTTCCCTAAGTATGTTTTTATCAATATAGTTGTAATCAGTACCTGTATGATTGAGCATGTTTTACACAGTATCATATTCATTTATTCCATCTTAAAAGGACTTTAAACCTAAATGTAATCATACCAAATATCTTTACATATACCTTTTTCACATTTTTTAGAGGGCAATGTTATTAACTATTATTTATTTTTTTAAAGATATATTTATTTATTTACTTTTATCCATTCCCCGCCACCCACCCACCCCCATTTTTGCTGTTTCTGTGTCCATTTGCTGGGCAATTCTCTGTGTCTTGTTTCCTGCCCTCTCTTCTCCTCCTGTCTTCACCAGGATTTGATCCTCGGAGCCTCCGATGGGGGAGAGGGGCATCCTACTGCCTGCGCCACCTTAGTTTCTGGTTTTTCAGCACTTTTCATCTTGGCTCTCCCTTGTGTCACTCTCCTGTTATGTCATCATCTTGCTGTGTGGCTCAGCAGGGCCTGGTGGCCCGCACGCCTTCTATATATATATTTTTTTTTTTTTAATTTTTTACCGGGAGGTCCCAGGGATCGAACCCAGGTCCCTCCATATGGGAGACGAACGCTCAACCATTTGAGCCACATCTGCCCCCTTAACTATTATTTTTATTGGCTGCATAATATCTAATTGGATATATAACACACTTAAAACTGGTCCTCTATTTTTCAACATTTCAGGGTTTTGTTTTTTTGTTTTTTTTTAAAACTGTAAACACTATAATAAACATCTTTACAAAAGTGGCTTTTTCCATATTTTGAATTTCTTCCTTAGGAAAAATTCCCAATAGTGAGTCTCCTGAGTCAATGAATATAAATATTTTAAGGACCTTTTTCAGAATGATTATACAACATGGTGAGCCAATAAAGAGCAGTTTCACCATAACCTTGCTGCTTTGGAATACACTGCATTTAAAATATAGTGAAATATATAGTAAAATCAATTGGTTCTATGCATATTTCAGCTTTATACAGATTAACAGTCTAAGAGCATTGTTTCACTCATCAGACTCTAAAAGTCTAAAAGTCTGGAAATCAAAGAGAGCAGAAATGTACATCTCTTAGAAATGCAGCTATTACCTTATCCCTGCATTTCAATATAATGTGACAATGGATATTCTTGACAAGAATGCAGCCATCAAAAAGATTAGGTTATGCTCAGTATACTGTGCTTGAAGGGAGGAAAAATGTTGCCAAGTAATCAAAAGATACTTGACCCAAAATGATTCAAACCAAGGTTCTAGTACTTTATTGGGGGAAAAAAAAAAATCTCAATGTCTATGAGAAGTTAAAAATTCTGCAAACTTTATTACCTTCAGTAGTCTATTATTCCACAAAGGCTGAGCAGGTAAAGAGAAAAGTTTTTCTACTCCTCCAGTCTCTTTCCACATCATCAATTTCTTGGTGGGTGGTGCCAGATCCAAAGTAGTAACAATATCAGAATAATCACTAAGTTGGGCTCTAATTGTCTTGCTGTCCAATTCTTTGACACTGTCAACAATTAGCTTCCTCTTCCTCTTGGCTTTTGTTTCTTTTACTGGAATGAAAAAGAAAACTCAGGATAGGAGCTATTCTACCTGGTTCTAATTATATCCCCTGCTTTTCTACATACAAACCCTACCAGAAAAGCTACGCTTCATGAGGGTAGGGATTTGTTTTACTAAGTGATGTTTTCCAAGCACCTAGAATAGAGGCTTGGAAATGCTTAACAAAAAAACTGCTGAATAAATAAATAGGTATAGACTTCTAGCACAAAATGAGTTAACTAAATGCAAGGGCCAGTACATTTTTGCCCATGTAGTTTTATACCTTAAACAATGAACACATCATACTTGATTCAGACTTCAGCTCAAGTCCTGGGTTCTGCCATTTTCTAGTTATGTAACCACAAAGAAATGTTAAATTCACTTTGTCTCTATTTGCTCATTTGAAAGAAGACCAGCCATCCACAGGAGCTGTAAATACTTAACCACAGTGTCTAGCACAGATTAAGTCCTTTGTAAATGGTTGCAAACACTGTTCTTTCCATTGGAAAAGTTACAATTCACATGTAACCACTGCACAAGAAGCCTGATGAAGTGGAAATGTCCAAGTCCACTCAGATGGACCTGGAGGTCCATCTTAAACTCGTTTTGTATATTCATTTCCAATCCTTAGGACAATCTTGCACAGGAGGTAGCATTATCTCCAATTTTAGGATGAAGAAAAGCTCATGGGGGTAAATAAATTCCTCAAGATTTCATCCTGTCAGGTTTTCACACATTAATCATGTATGTGGTTCAAAATTTGAAAGATGCAAAAAGATGTTATATAATGACAGCTTTTCTCCAATCCCAGTCAGCCAGCTATCAAGTTCCATTCCCTGGAAGAAAAATTCTTAAATAGCTGACAAGGCCTGTCTATGCTGTTTTAAACACCACAATACCCTTTATCACCCTTACCTCTTTTAGAGTTCTCTATAATATTTGTCACTATCTAAAATGCAATAATATAGAACATAATTTACTTATTTACTTTACTATCCATGTTCCTCTAATTAGTATTTAAGTTCCATGAAGACAGAGATTATCAGAGCCCAAGTCACAAACAATTTTTGGTGATCAGATTCTCAGTAGGAAACCCAAGAAATGAATCTTTTTCTACTAAAAAGTAATAACTATGCCTTGAATTATCCTGTAATTGATTTAAATATTCCACCCCATTGTTCCCTTTAATCATGATATTTAAATTTTTCACATCCAAATTACCTATTACAAATTGCCTCCTTTACTCTGAAGCAGCTACCCACTTAATGTGTTTGGCTCTATTTCTTAATAAGTACTAAAAGAAAAACACATTACTTATTTCCGAACCCTTTGATTTTCCAGTTTTTAAAAAAAGGTTTTCCCAGACTGGAGGCCAACTGTACAGATTCTAGAATTCTAGAAGATAATTATCAATCAACTTTATACTTTATTGTAAAATGCCCTGCAATCTGGAATGTTTTCTAATTGTTACGCATGTGACCTATCATTTTAGGAACCCCAAAAGACTAAGCTACATATTAGCAGAAAACCTGCTCTACAGTTTTTTATATTTCATAGCAACTTGTTACAGATATTCTGTAAGAGACTCACATTATAATTGAGTACAACAAAGAAGTAAGACAGGTGACTGTGACAAAGCAGAAAGCAGCTTAGTTACCTAAAATGACAGCAGCAGATTAGTGGTTAAGCAAGAGCCAGAACTAGGACCTTATGTTCTAAATTTTAAAAATCAAAAAGTTCACTTGCTTACCAGTGATATCAATAGGTTCCAAAGCAAACGCTTCTTCCTCATTTGGAACAAGTGTTGTTTGATCAGTCATAGTTGGCATTGGTTCAACAGGATCCACTGAATCAGGACTATCAGGCCCACCCACTACAAAACCAGAAACATGGTCACAAACTGCTTGGATATATAAGTCCTACAACTGGGGAAAAATCCCTCTGTGAAATCAAAAGAAACCTTGCTAGTACCAAGAAAGAACTCTTTTCTAGCTATGAGGAAGCCCCTCCAGAGTTGAAAAAAAAATGGGGAGAGACACAGGACCAAACACGTAAGAGAGTAAGAACTAGAAATCAGTCATAAGCACTGTTTTTAGGGATATATATATAGTTCATTTAAAAAGCTAGAATTTTCAGTTTTTTGTCTTCTATGTTAAATATCTTTTTAGATGCCATACAATCAGCCCCTAGAATCACTGAACATAAAATGCTTACTTGAGGCTCTCTCTGGCTAGAGAAGCCTGCACCAAATCTCGGTGTGTATTTCCGTCCTTCTCTCCCATTTCTCAGCAAACTCTGTTCTTTCCCCCCATTTCCCAATAAATTCTTTTTACTGGCCTAACTTTAAAAAAAAAAAAAAAGCTTACTTGATACGTTATCATCCTCATCCATATCATCATGTGCAGGCTGCTCTGGCAACATTACCCCTGTCTCAGAGAGGGCAGGGGGATCATCAAAGATACCGCCATCGTTATTACTAATAAGTTTGTCATCTGAAATAGTGAAAGTAATTTAGTTATAATTTGAACAAGAAATGCTTAAAGAACAATAGCCCACCACTTGAAAAATAAAATTTAAAGTAAATTGTTAAAATGTATTAAATTTAAATCTGTATTGCATTTGTTTCTTCAAGGTCATTTTTGTGTTTAAAATTTTTAGTAAATGGAAAAAATTTCTCATTTATATTTTCTAGCTCATAGTATTTACTTACATATTACTTATATATTTACTGACACAAATAGAGCTAGTAAAATTTAAAACTCTGAGACAAACACCTTAAGCAAAATCAAGTATTGTTGTAACATTTTCAGGTTACAGTTTTACAGAAAACTTTTGACTGAACCAATTAGATCCACATATATGTCCCTAGATATTTGCTCAAGATCCAGAATTAGGAACTGCTCCAAAACATCACAAGTGAATAAAGCAATTGGTAGAATGTCTACTATACTGTGACTTACCTAATATACCACCATCATTCCCTTCTCCAAAATTGTCATCCTTGTATTGGTCTTCATACTCTAAATGGTTAATTTTCTCATTCAGATTGCTGGTGCTCTGCTCAGGCTCAAGTAAGAGGTTAGAAGCACTAGTGCTTACTAACATGTCATCATCCTCAAAAGCACTGCCTTCTCTCATTATCTCACGATCATCCATTCCAAAGTCACCTGAAAAAATTTTAATAAATTAGTTGAAAAAGGTTAGAAACATCACGGCTACAAAAGAAAAAGGCTAATTCATTACAATTATGATGTCACATTTATTTACTGACATATTCTTTGAATGTTAAAATATTTGATTTAAACTATACATCTTTAGCAACTAAATTTCATGAACTGATTATTAATTATGCATAGATTATGAAGAGAAAATTCAGTCTTAGACTCAAATTTAGGTTACCCCTAGATATGTTAAGTAAATCTAAATATATATGTATGTAAGTTAGGTCATAATTAACATTCACAGAGAAACTTAATTGTTATTCTTATAACGTGTTATCAAGAAAAGAATTTGGCTGGCTACCATTTCTGAATACCTAGGTTTTCAACTGTAGGTATAAAATGCAATTGTTCCATAATGATTAGTTTAAAAGTGAGCATTATTACCCTTCAGTATTGGCACTTTTTAACATAAATCATATGAGTATGGGAAGCAGGAGTAGGCAAAGAATGAACTATAAATTTAGAGTATAAATGTAAATGATGACTAATATACTGGTACCAAGGCAAATTCTTTTCTTGATAAAAACGCATTAGATGAAATTTTTAGTCTGTCTATGTGAATGCAACATACGTCTGATAATTCTTTTTGAATTTGCTAATAGTGCCATAAGTTAAATACAACATTATAGCGAGTCACTAGCAATTTGTTACTCTATTACCAAAATCATTTTCTTGTAGTATACTGATGTTCCCAACTTCTTCTCTCATGGTTATCTCTTCCACTCTACTCTGGTTTAGGCTGAACTGCTGGGCCACATCGATGTCACTTTAAAAGAAGTTCAAATACATTTTAAATATAGTCCCAAGTCTCACTGTAATATATTTTAAGCAAAAAATACTCCCATTCTCACTATAAGAGAAAAATAAACATTCGACCCACCAAAGCTTAGAAGCATTAATGTTTCAAACCAAATAAATTCCAAAAACAATCTAATATTGTAAATAATCATTTGGAAGTTAATTTGCTTTGCATTTAAATTTTAAAACCATCAATGACCAGGAGGCAAAATATGATATGCTGAAATCACCACTTAAGGCAATATGACAGAGAAAAAACTCAGAAATGCATGAGCTAGACAGATATGATTATCAGCGCAGCATCCTGACTTACACTCTGTGTGAACTCTGAAGTTACCTAGCTTTCCTGAGACTCAGTGTCTTGCTCTAATAAATAACAATCTCCCACATTATTTAAAAAATACATAAAGAAGGCAGTCTGTTACAGATTCTAAAATACAAAAAACTTAGCAGATATATCAACCAAATGCAGTAGGCTGACTTTGTGTTAACGATTCAAGAAATTGGGGGAAAAAAAAAAAGCCTATGTGTTAACTGAAGACATATGAATGTTTAGTGGGTAATTATCAAGGAATTACTGATGATTTTTTAAAAAGGTATGATGTTATCAGGGCTATATTTTAAAAATCACTTATCTCTAAAAAGACACACACTGAAGTATTTACAGATGAAATAAGATATGTTATTTGCTTTAAAATAATTCAGTGGGATAGGGTAGGAATGTCCTGAAGGAATATATTTAAAATAAAATTAGCCATATATAATTAAAGAAGCTGGATGATGGATACATGGACTTCATTATACAAATCTACTTTTTAGGTATGTTTAAAAATTTCTGCAATAAAATTTTTAAAAAATAAAATAAAAAAACAAGCATAAGGAGAGAAAAAACAAAACAAAACAAGGCAGCTAGATCATGCCAAGTGCTAATTAACACACACAAAAATAAAAATAGGTCATAAATTTACGCTAATTAGGAGACAAAGATTATTTCAAAAAGCAGAGAAATCTGTCATGAAATAAATGGGGCTTAGAATAAAAGACATAATAGCTTGGTGTAAAGCATTTCTTGGTTGTCAATTGTGTTACCTGATTACTTGGAAAGCTACAGTCACATTCCTCATCATGGTATGATAGCTGGGTTTTAAGGACTCAAGATAAGGGAAACATACCCTAGTACTCTGCTATAATGATCATCTCTGTGCAACTTTCTCCTC
>JAQZBX010072339.1:0-15092 GCA_029593785.1 Cabassous unicinctus | reverse complement strand
CAACTAAAGCTAGAGTCAATAAAATTCCAAGAACAAGGGGGAAAAAATCTATCATTTGTAGAGTTCCAAATGAGGGTCAATAACTGAGCCAAGGATTTCACATGCTTTTCCCTCAGGCAAACCCAGCCAGAGCATCAGGAAGGAATCTAAACAGCGTATGCCCAGGTGAGGACCTATCGCGTAGTGTGGAAGGCAGTGCTTCTCAAACCTGCCACGAGTCGTCTGGGAATCTTGTTAAAATGCAGATTCCGGATCAGAAGGTCTGGGGTGGAGTCTGGGATTCTGCTTTTCAAACAGGCTCCCAGGTGGTGGGGGTGCTGAGTCCACAGAGCCCCTGCCACGTGTCCTTGCTGCTTCCAGCACAGCACCCAGTCCCCACCTGCATGGCAGGACTTCAAGGCTGAGAGTGGCCTTAGGCTCATGCAACTTGCAAAATGTTTGGCAATATCCAATTTTTTTATTTTAATTCATCACCCCAATTAAAAATGGAAGGACATCAAACAAAAAGTTGGATCTCTTGAAGCCCTCTTCTGCTGGGTAAAAGTTTCCAGCTGTGGATGACCACTCCGCAGTTCTCTACCATCCCCACCTGGTCCAGGTCTTTACAGCACCTTGGTTTTCTGGGCTCCAGGAGCCCTCCTCATCCAGGGCTCATGCCAGTTGTAGCCTTCGCCAGACACTTGGTAGCAGTATGACTTTGCACAAGTCACTTCAGCCTCCTGGCATTCAGATTTCTCGTTTGTAACATGAGCCTGATGAGCTGGTGGCGAGAGCATCTGGGCTGAGGCTGATTGGACTGATGGGGCAGACTGCACATGTCTGCCATGTTTGTACTTTAGCCTAAGAGCCATGGGGACCTGTTGAAGTCTTGAAAATAGAATAATACAAAGCTCATGGCAGAACTAGCACGAGAAAGAGAAGAAACCCCACTGTTGGCCTAACAATTGACCAAATGATGTTTAACTATGCGCAGCCGCAGAATTAAGACAAATCTCAGTTACTGTCACCAGCAGCAGAGAATCATTCCAATAAGCAAGGCCAGACCTCTGTTTACTCTTCAAACACAGAGAGTTTAGCAAACGGAAGCTTGATTATAGGCCATTATGGAGTATCGGTTATTGCAAATATTTAAATTTTTATAGATATGTTTGAATTTTATTATACAACAATTCCATATCTGTGAACCAAACTCAGGCAAAGCATAAATGTGATTCTAATTAACATTTCCCTCCTGGACTTAGTAATAGTTAGCATCATTTATTCACTATCTGTTCTGTGCCAAGTGCTTTCCATGCATTGTCTTGATTTACTCAGAGCAACCCTGATGAGATAGATATTACTCTACCCATTTTATCCAAAAGAAAGCAGGCTTGGTGAGGTTAGTTAACTTGCCAGAGGTTAGACAGGTGGCTGGGCTGGACTTTGAACTCTGTTCTCTTTGACTTCTTGGCTCTTAACCTCAGGCTCACTTAAAGCAGAAACAAAGGACAGTCATGAATTTGCCAGGCGTTCATCACTCGGAAACCACTCAGCACTCATCCGGTAACCATTACACGTGCGTGTTGGATATGTAGACTCGATGTGGGATCACCGTAAGTGTGTGGCGTCCTTGGTGAGAAGGGGCACAACAGTGAGCGACATGCCATGCGCCTTTAGAGTATTTGTCTAAGAGAAGCATGCTGCCTACAACTTAGACAGCTTTTCAGAGTGTCACATGGATGCAAGAAAGATGTCAAAGAATGCCCAAATAAATGTTTGCTTTCATACGTATGTAGTGGGTATTTGGTATCTGCAAATTCATTCATTTCATGTGTGTGCTTAATTTCAAGATTGTGTGCCTAGGTGTGGATCTTTTTTATTGTTTTTTTTTAAAATAAGGTCATAGACAAATGTATCTATGACTATATTTCATAGGTACCATAGTGACACCTTGTGGAATATGCATGTTGAGTTGTATCTGTGTGTTTCTGAGTATATCAAAACTACTTTTTTCTATTTACAAAGTGTAAAGTGTCATCAGAGTCTGAATTTGACATGTTGACCACTGAAATATGTACAAATTTAAGATGACAGGATTTAATATCAATGTCAATAATATGTTGAAAAATGATACAAATTTTTGAATCATAAAATTGAGTTGTGAGGAAGTGATTCTGATAGCACTACTGCAGGAGTGTTAAGTCAGTAGATTTTTTAAATAGTGCCGTTTTTGTTTTTAGAATATGAATGAAATGATTTTCTCTGGGAATTATTTTGGAATAATTTAATTTGAAAGTAGATAAATAATATTAATTTTCTATATGATAGAAACTGGTATTCCTCCAGGATATTTTTTAAAAGACTCATACAAACAAGAGTTAATAGCAGAAGATAGTTTACTAAATACAAAATAAACAATTATTTATTGAGCTCTCATTATGTGCAAAGCACGATGAAGGCTTTTTTCCTTTCTTTTTTCTCAGTGAGACCTAAAGATGTGATCAGAGAGTTACAACATGTTTGTTAACAGACTGAGGGTTTTTTAAATTCACATAGAGATGAGTTTTCTTATTCTGCTTCTTGAGAGGTCGTATGTGTTGGAAAGACAATGGCCTTAGATATCAAACAAAAACTGAGTTTAAACCCTGTTTTTCTTTTCAATTTTTATTTACTTTTCTATTTACTAAGCCAGGTCTTCAGTAGGCAACAATTGTTTCATTATTCTTTATACCTTATATATTCATTATAGTCATTATATGTGTGTCTGTGTGTCTGTGTGTTTGTGTGTATGTATATCTATTGTTTTAATACTATGAGACATTTTTAAGGGATGTTATATTAACTTGTACAGAACCAAGCAAATAGTCTATCTTAATTTTTTTCTTTATATTTGATTTATCTGATAAATCAGAACAGCTGTGGTTGCTAATTGTGAAAAGACGATAAATTCATTTTATTTGCACCCGCTTTATTATTTGCTTACTATGCATCACCACGAGAGGGCATCTGGGGACTGTGCTAAGTGCACTGTGATGCCGTGAGGAAAACAAGCTTCCATTAAAGTAATGCTACACCATCTTCCATCAAAAATGCTAATTATTATGCTTTGTGGCATAGATATTCAAAAATTACTTGATGATAGTTTTATAATGAAGTTAGTAAATATGCCTGTGCTTCCTATTAAAATGTTAAATTAAAACATTTCCTTTTCTTTTCAATACAATGCAACAGCTAATTCTGTAATTAGAGTTAAATTTGCAAATGCCAACCATAATAATGGCAATTATGCATCAAATTGTATTTTCAACTGCACCTGCCTACATTTTAAAAGTTGGTATGCAATTACAAGCAAACTATTTAACATCTGAAAAAGAATGCACAATTAACTAGGAATAACTATGGACCTAATTGTTATAAATCCGAAGAGAGTAATAAATGTGTAGCATTCGTCACCCAGCTACTGTGTGTTAAGTGCCTACTGTGTGTCAGGATCCACTGTCCAGGAGCTGCGGTCTCGGAGAGGCGTCACTGTAATACTCGGTACGCGGATGTAGTATGCGTGGCACAAGGTGGGAATCAGAACGGGGAGGGCGAGCTCAGCCCTCCACGGGGTTTCCCTTTCCTGCTTGGTGGTCGACTGTCTTGGACTGGTCCCAGAGATGCAGAGGGAGGGATAAGTGCTGGCATATAAACGTGATTTCAAATCCCATTCCGCCCTCTTACTCACTCTGTGACTTGAGGCAAATTACTTGGCCTCTCCAAACTTCGCTTTCCTCTTGAGAAAGCAGTAATAACAATACAGCCTGCGGCACAGAACGGTGCTGAGGACCAAAGATAACACCTAGAATGTACTTAATGCACGTTGAGTGTGTGGTTGTCATTATCACTGTCAGTACTTTGCTGAACAACAGACCCCGGGCACACCCTCTGGGCGCCCAGGCTGGAGGCGACCAAGGCAGCACAGCGAGCCTTTGCCTTCCTTTTGTCGTGGTGGATGAGATCTGGTGGAGGAGAGAGGGATGGTCTCCTGGGATAGAGAAGGATTGATGGGTACCCACAAGAACTTGGCTCCACTCCCTCGGCCACTCCAACCAGGAAGTCTCTGTGCTGTCCCTCCTTGCTGAATGCGTCCTGTTTTCCTTTTGTTGTTGTCGTTAGAGTATCGGAGTAGAGTGACCACTTTTCTCTGATGAACAAGGCATTAAAAAATGCGATGTGTTCATTTTATTTCTGTGTGCTGGTCTGGGTATTTAATGCATGCATGAGTCTACCACAGCGTCATACCTCAGTCTTGAGTTCCTAAAAAACCAATTTAGAGGGTTGGACCAAATGAGATTCACAAATCAAATTGTGTTTTTATTTTCTTAATCATCTTATTTTTATTACATTTGCTCAGAGCTGGAAAGGCAACCACAAAACCAAAACCAGATGGGAAAAGCTAAGCCACAGGAAAACTAAATCCTGATTACTAATACTATTTAGATCATATTTTATCAATCTATGACCCAGTAATGATGAGCACATACTTTGATAAGAGTATAATATATCAGACCAAACGTCTCTCCCTCAAATCATGGATATTTGTGTCATGACACAAATAATGAAATAATTCAGTAAATTGAGGTGGGGAGCTTAGAGATATTCTCCTCCCATCGTCAAAACTGTCAGCCTTGGTGAACCAGTGTGTCTGCCTACAGAGCTGCAAAACACTTCCTCCTCCAGCATCTCCCTATTGGAAAGGCTGGCTTTCTTTTCCCTCAGTTGACATATTCTGGCTATATTGGGAAAGCAGCACACAAAAACACTGGGGTAAGCTTTGCGCTTTATCTGGTGTGGAGCTGAAGGAAAGATCTTGCTTTAAGCGGAAGCCACGTGAAGACCTTAAAATTCGGATTGTCTGTCCACTCTTTCCTCTGCTGTATACCTTCCCAGCCCCCATTTTTCCAGATTACAGACAAAGCGTTCTTGATACACCTCTCCTGATCAAATCATACCCCAAGTTGATCAAACAACTTCTTCGGCAAAATAAACTGCTCACAAGGAGATTATGGGTTGCGCACAAAAGCGAAGGAAAGCTGGGTAGGGAAAAAAGAGGGAGCGAGTGCCACTTGATGATTTACTCTGTTGTTTATTTTCCCCCTGTAAATACAGTTGTAGCTAAGACTCTGTCTCAGTGTATAAACCAGCTTTTCACAAGCAGTTTTATTTTAGTCATCCACATGAGGAATTTGTTTTTGGCAAGAGTGGAGCACACCAGCTCCGGTGGAGATGGGCTGCAGAGAGAGCAGGCCAGTGCTTTGTGACGACGGCCATGGTGAGGACGAAACGCTCTGGGTAGGACGGCCACAGAGAGGCAGCATGTTCTCTGCTCCTCTAGGGGATGAGGAGAGGCCATGGGAGGAGTGGCCTTGTGCCCCCTGCCCAGGAGGGAGCAATACGGCAGCAACTGCGTCCTGGACCGCTGCTCGGGCGCCTGGCCTGGCTGCTGTAGGGCCGTGAGGGCACCAAGCCCACCTGAAGCTCTGGGGCTTGCTTCATGCTCAGCATTCCTTTAAGTGTTTCTTTACCGACTTCACTCTTCAGAAGCTCCTTTGATATTACGGTCTCTTCCTACGACCCTCAGGGTCCAGCTCCAGGGATTTAGAAGTGGGTCCTTTCTCTGTTAAACTGAAGAACGCTTCTCTCTAAGTATTTCTGGTTGTATTAGTCAGCCAAAGGGGTGCTGATGCAAAATACCAGAAATCTGTTGGCTTTTATAAAGGGTATTTATTTGGGGTAGAAGCTTACAGTTACCAGGCCATAAAGCATAAGTTACTTCCCTCACCAAAGTCTGTTGCCACGTGTTGGGGCAAGATGGCTGCTGATGTCTGCCAAGAGTTCAGGCTTCCTGGGTTCCTCTCTTCCTGGGGCTTGTTTCTCACCAGGCTCAGCTGCTCTGCTCTCTCCACAAGGTCAGCTGGAGACCATCAGGTGAACGGCTCTGTCTCTCTCCCCCCAGAGCTTCTGCCTTGTCTAAGGAACTGTCTCTATTCCTCTGTGTTCTTCCGTGTGTTCACTTCCCAGGCTCCGGTTCAACTCTCCAACTAACTCCTCTGCTCTGCTGTATAGTTTTTAAAGTCCTACTGATGTGGCCCAATCAAAGCCTTAATCATTATTTAATCAAGTAAACGTGAAACTTCTGAATCCAATACAATCTAATGTGCAAACAGGCCAGTTTACAAACATAATCCAATATCTATTTTGGGATTCATAAATAATACCAAACTGCTACACTGGTTGACTGAGATTTAAAAGTAAATAATTTCAAAACTTCATTATATAATCATCCTACCTTTACTCCAACAGCCCTCATCTCACCCTACCACTCACCTGCCAACCAGCTGCCAAAGTCTCCTGCCTTCTTCCCTACACATCCTTAATTTAAATGACATGCCTTTCAGGCAGTGCAGCTCATCAGACGTGATTGAATGCCTTCTCCACGCAGACACAGCATTCAGCACTTTGACATTGATTGGCATCCTTTACTGAATGCCTATTTTATAGAGCAGAAGATCTTAATTAGAGAGCCTGAGGATGGGATTCAAGCGGGCAGGGGGCAGAGAAGGCATGGATCTCCTGAAATCAAGAGAGAGAGACAGGGAGAAAGGGAGAAAGAGGGGGGAGCTATATCTTTCATGGTGTGTATAGGAAAAGGATACCAAATACAAGACATGTTCCCTCTCTGTGGAGTGTAAGGAGAGAAACATTATATCTCAAGTAATACGAAATATACTTCTTCCTGCTTCTATTCCCCAATCATATTCCAGTGCTGTCAGCTGTTTAAAAAAAAATAAGAAAAAAGCATCTGACAAAAACAAAACCCATTTTTATATAGAATAAGGCATATAATGAAAATATTATTGAGTGTTTTGTTATACCTGTGTCTGGTGACTGTTAAAATAGTAGCTCCGGAATGCACCTTTGGCTGTACTATTTCTGAAAAAGTTGTTTCAAATAGTAGTAACAAAGATGGTACTTCATCAAACTGCCTCAAATAACTCTGTCAAAAGGAATGGTGTATACAAATCAGACCTTTGAATCATCAAAAATCCTATCATTATTATATCAGATTTGGAGGACAGAAATGATGCAGTTATTAAAATACTAATTCCTTCAGGGAAAAAAAAAATGAATCAAGACCTGCCTTTGTTCTGAGGATGTTTTTCTAGTTTCATGTCAAATGACAAATTTGGATGGTAACATGCCTTTTCTTTTGAGCCAAAGTTGTTGTTTTAGTTGCACTGGCCTGGAGGCAAAAGGCTGGCCTCAGAGTTTCACCGGATTTGTGCATGGCAGTATTCTCGGTATCGTGTGGAGCTCCAGCCTGACCTATTGACCACAATTCAGGAGCCTACTGTCCAGAACAGTTCCTTGAAGGTGAAATTGAGATGACCCAAAAGTAAAACTATTTCCCAATCAAGGATGTTGCCATATCATATTCCTTTCTCTGGCCTCCTTCCTGAAAAAAAAAAAAGTTTGGTTACTGCTTGGAGATGTCAGAGAAAGCATCCTGGATGAGTCAAAGTTTGATCTGGGACTTGAAGCACAAGTAACCTCTTGAGCAGCATTGTCTCTAAGGCGAAATTCTCCTGATCTTCACTCTATCCAGTTCCAGCTCTTGTGGGACCCTGAGCATTTCCCTACCACATTATATTCAGAACCCTGAGGGCAGGCCCTCCCAGCCTTATGGGCATCCTCTAACCACCTGGAGCTCAGCCTGCATTCCTCCTGGACATCAGGCCTGTTGGCCTCACCCACACCTCCCGGTCCAGCAATCCCACAACTCCTAAAACTCCACCCAAATGCAAACCTCTGGGATCCTCTCTTCTCTGCCCTTACTGCTCTGTGCTTCCACTCTCTTGAAGTTTCCCTCCATTGCCCTCTTGTCCCCTACACCTTTCCCCTGCATCTGCTGGGACTCTCATTTCATTGTAAGTAAGATCTACAACCTCAAACTCCTCACAAAATGTTCTCTTTCCTCCTTTTCCTCTCTAATAACTCGATTCCTGGACTGGTTTAGGCGATAGCAAGTAGCTTCACCAAGTTGCCCAAACCCTTCCTGCACTCTCATCCGCCTAGCCCCTAGCTTCTCCACTGTGGTCACTCTGTAAACTCCCAGTCTTGGATCAGCCTAACTGGCTGGGTTCTTTAACCCTGCAGCTGCTGTATGTGGCTGGAGAAGATTACCCAACTATTTACATGGGCACCATTACAAATCAAGGTCTCTAGCCCCAGTTTCTCCAACCTTCAAACTTAACTATTCTTCTCAAGCTCTTTTGTCCTCCCTGTGTCTCATTACTTTGATCTGAGAAAAACCAGTGGTGTGGGATACATATACCTCAAGGATTTGTAGCCACATTGCCATATGCTGGTATCAGAACCCCATGTCCATTGCCATTCCTCCAAGGGTGTCCTTTGTGTTCTAGGCTAACCCATCTCCCCACCTCCCTCCTCGGAGACTGCGCTATTCCTTATCCCCCTTCTCTCTTAGCTGTAACCACTCTCTCTCTCAATTGGCTCTCTTATGCCAGCTCAAGAATATATGCTAGTCTCCAATTTTTTTGGGGGGACGGGGTGTAGCTCACAAATGCTAATGTCTTTATGTGGTTCTTCCTCTAGCTGCCACCTTTTCCATCCCTTCAAAGCAGAACTTCTTGAAAGAGTAGATTTGTGTTCACTGTTTCCATGTCCTAACTTCCCTTCAGCCCTTAACCTGCTGCAAACCGCATCTTGCCCCCGTGCCCCCACTGACACTTCCCTCACCCAGGTCGTCGCTCAGGCGTCTCTTTGCTGCTGATAGAGACATTTTCTCAGTCATCTCACTTGACCCCTCCTTACCGTAAGGTGCTGTCGCCCACTCCCTCCTCCTTGACGTTGCTCTGTGCTCACATGTTCTTACTGGACACTCACCGTCTAGTCAATCCTTTTCAACCTCCTGCATGGGCTACTATTTTTCTACTCACTTCTTAAATGTTGGTATTTCCCAGGTCAGTGTCTCTCAATCTTTTTTTCATCTCATAACATGTATCTATAATGAATCTTTTGTATGACATACTGGGATAAACCAGACAATATTTGGAGGTGTCTAAATGATGGTGGGTGGAAAAAGTCATTATCTTCTCCCTATATTGTATAAATAAGAAAAATAAAACAACTATAAAAGGTATTAAATAATTTGTTTAAAACTCCCAAATATTTTTTAAAAATTTTTTATTCCCAAAATGGCTACTCACAACTCCTTGTCAACACTTTGTAGTGATAATTTCTTCAAACTCTTGATACATCAACAAGAAACTTTGGTATCACAAGTAGGTGATAAAAATGTTTTAAGACATTTTGACTACCATTCAAACCTTTAGAACAGTTGACATTATATTTCCAGAATGTAATAACTCCCTATTATCCCTATTATCCTACTATCTATACTTCCTGCTCTTCCAGCTCTCGGAATGCCCCTACTGGATCACTGAAACATTCTCCACACTGACCCCACTATTTCCAGGCCGCCCCTCCGTCGACTGCTTCCTCTGGATGGTCACCATGGTGACCCTTCTAAAATGCCAATCTGACCATGTGCCTCCTGGCTTGGAATCTTCAGTGACCCCCTGTTACCTGCAGCATAAAGCCCAAGTCCCTTAACATGAACTATAAAACCCACTTGGAGCTGGCCCTAAGATCATCTACGCAGCCTCATCCTCCACCGCGCCGTCCTCAGAGTCTGCAATGAACGATGTGTGGTTTCTTGAACACACCCTGGCCCATGGGGCTCTCGACCCAGAACATCCTTCCCCTCCGACCCCCCCCCACTTCCTCACTGGAATGACTTCTAGCTGGCTTTCTAAACTCAAATCAACTGCCACCTCTTCTGGGAAAACGTTCCTGCTCCACTTATCTCAGTCACCTGTCCTAGAAGCACCCATTATAGTCTATTCATGCTTTGGTCACAGGTTTTATTACATCCCCTGCTTTCTTGCATGTTTTTATGAAGATCATAAAGATACACACACACACACCTGCCACTTGGTTCTGACCATCAAGGCCATATAGCCTAGTGTTGGCCCAGATATCTAGGTATTATGGAGAAGGGAAGAGTAGGAAGCTCTTCACCTCAAGCACAGGAACAAGTTTATTTAAAAACAGTATGCAGGGAAGTGGGTGTGGCTCAAGCAGTTGGGTGCCCGCCTACCACATGGGAGGTCCAGGGTTCAGTTCCCGGTGCCTCCTAAAGAAGACAAACAAGACAGCAAGCTGATGCAACGGGCTGGCACAGGAAGATGACACAACAAGATGATGCAATGAAGAGACACATTGAGGAAACACAATGAGAGACACAACAAGTAGGGAGAGGAGGTGGCTCAAGCAATTGGGCACCTTCCTCCCACATGGGAGGTCCCAGGTTCAGTTCTCGGTGCCTCCTAAAAAAAAAAAGATGAGCGCACAACAAACAGACACAGAGAGCAGACAGCAAGCACAAACAACAAGGAGGAGGGGAGAAATAAATAAATCTTCAAAAAAACAAAAACAAAAAAACGGTATACTGTATGCTCAACACAGAGCCCTTGATGTCACAATGGAAGCTTCCTATCCTGCACAGCCGGGAGATGTGGACAGCCGCCTTTTCTGGTACCCTCCTTCCGGCCAGACCCTCGCTTTGTGCCTGAAGTTCCTACCCGTGTGCAGGCATCCACAGATGCCCGAAGCAGGAGTGTGTGCTCCCTGCGGCCTCCGGGTCGGTGGAGAACACAGTCCTCACCATCCTGACTCTGCTCCTATTCGAGGGCTTCTACCTATGGCCGCCCCCTGCCTCGGCTTGTCCAGGCATCTGTGTGTCTTCTGAGGTCACCAGGAAGCACTCACGCCACACAGCTCTGACCAGTCTCACTTGACCATTTAAGCTCAGAACTCAGCTTGGGATATGCATTCAATGTCCGTTTGACTTGTGCCGTTCTCCTTTCGGCTTCAGCCCTTTTCATTACCTACAGAGAGTAGGCACTCGATAAATGCTTGTTGAATGAGTGAAATCCTAGGTAGGCAAGGTGGAGTGCAAGAAGGACCAGGGGAGCGGATGTAGCTCAGTGACTGAGCACCTGCCTCCCACGTACGAGGTCCCAGGTTCAATCCCCACTCCTCCTAAAAAAATTAAAAAAAAAAGCCCCGGAGGAGAAAGCCTTGTACCATCCTCTGGGCTAGAAAAGATAAGAATAAAAAGTAGGTTTAGATGTAGAAATGACAAAATCAGTTTACAGCATTCAGGGTTTTGGGTATCCCTGGCACCCCCAAGTATGCAAAGAGCCTAAATAAGCCTTGAGAGGTGGCTTGAGGAAGGCTGTTTCCCAGGTCACCACTGCGGAAGCTCCCTGGATAATAGCCCTTTCACTTATTGAGAATGTTAGTGACACATTAACGAAAAACCTACTTTTAGAGCCACCCAGCAACGGAGGGGGCCGCTGCTCTTGATGTGGAGGGTGGCTGGTTGTCTGCCCGCGACCATGGAAGAAGGAGTTCTGCACTGAGGAAAAGACTGAGCTAACAAACGTTATGAGCCTAAAATCATATCATCCTGTAACAATGGGCTCTGTTTTTGGCAAGCTTAAAACCACCGCATATACAGAGTTTTAAATAGGAAAGAAAATGTCAAGTTCCCTAAATTTTGACTTGACCTAATGTTGCTATCACATAACTTGACATTAGGGCCAGAGAGGGGCTGGGGTGCAGTGAAGACTTCACAACAGTTTCACTCGATGGTTCAATGACTTTCTCGAGCATCAGTCGTTTCAAGACAATAGTTTAATGACTTAAGAGTAAGTCAGAAGCATATGGATTAAATTTTTCTTGAAATACACTTCAGTTCCAAAGAAAGGAAAAAGGCATTTGGCAAAATCCTATCTGCCTTTGCCAAACCTAAAGCATTTGAAAAATAATTTGAAAGGCCTTGCCAAACTCCAAATGCCACTGTGTTCTCCCATCCCGCTCAGATATCCAAAAGTGCAAAGCTGGTACAGCCACTGAGATTCCAAAGGCACCTGGGCAGCTCTGCGGAAACCAGAGAGGCTGCCTTAACGTGCTTAGAGAGATGCCGTGAGCAGGTGGCCCCTTGTTCCTGCTCCGGCTTTGATCTCTAGAATCTCCACCTCAGAACTTTAAAAATGAGTCCATGTGTCGTGCAAAATTATTTTGAGTCATTAGCAGAAGACATTTTGAGCAAGCACCTTCAGAAAAAAATGTTTTTAAATAGACTTTACTGAAAATGTAGCAATGTCTTCCTGGTGGGTACTTGACCACAGGGTGTGTGTGTGTGTGTGTGTGTGTGTGTGTGTGCGTGCGTGCGTGCGTGTGTGGCCTGTTTTCGTAGTGCTGACAACCCATGCAACCAGTTTTTATTCAAATCATCTCTGAACTAAACTTAAATTTACGAATGTAGCTGCCAACCAGGAATCCCCAAGGGCCTGAATCAGGTCAGGAGTGAAATAATAAACAAAACCTTTGAGAAATCAGCAACAGAGGATTGGAATGTGGGTGGCGCCAGCAAGTATTGTCACCCTGCACATGAATCCTTATTTTTGAGCAGTAACGTCAACTATGTTGAGCTTCCACGTGAGGGGCGCCTTTTTCTGGAAAAGAGCCACTAAATGTCTGTCTAAGGTACTTTCTATTTGCAAAATGACATGCAGGAATCGAGGCCTCACATCTCGGAGGCACGCAGAGTTTTCAGTTCCCAGGAAATCTACGCGCAGGCTTTTTATTCTGGGGCTAAAGCAGTTGCCTTTTTGTATCTTCTTGCCTTTTATTTGGTTTTTACTTTAATGTCCTGAACTTTTTATGAGGAACTTCGTATTATAATGACTGAAATGTTTACCCTGTGTTGATGTTTAGATGAGAAACCCCAGAGAGGTGTTGATTAATCAGAAATATATTATTTTAGAAACATTGTTGGTTCAAATCATTCGTTTTCCCCAGAATTTAGGGTAGTTTAAAAAAAAAAAAAACAAAACACTTTCACTCAAGAAATGAGCATGTTTGTATTTCCTTTCAGCTCAGCTATGCAGTGACCATTCTTCACCTGGGCCACCCCTGCCCTGACACCCTCCGGGGGCTCCTTGCCTGTTAGAGGTAGCGTGCTGTAGGGATAGTCGTGTGCTGCCCAGGCTTGGGGTGCGAGAACTAGCCTTGCTGAAAAGCACACCTCAGGGGCAACTGTTTCCCC
This sequence comes from Cabassous unicinctus, assembly GCA_029593785.1. Taxonomy (NCBI): domain Eukaryota; kingdom Metazoa; phylum Chordata; class Mammalia; order Cingulata; family Chlamyphoridae; genus Cabassous; species Cabassous unicinctus. Next base: position 1,870 of record JAQZBX010072339.1, on the reverse strand, counting down.
CCACAGATGCCATGATTTAGTAGATGTGCGGGATCAGCAGCAGGCCTGCTGTCTCCACAGGGACCATTTGGTCGCAGGGGAAAAAGAAACTATTCAAATCACCTCAGATGTGAAAGGGAGAATTGGAAGGGTACAGGGGTAATCTCACAAACCCGGAAGCAGAGGTGTAGTTGGTCCTCCTAAGGTCTGTAAGGGCTTTACACAGCGCCCTCTTTTCTCCTCTCTCTCTGGCTGCTCCCTCTTCCCTGCTTGTCTCCACAGGCTGGGTTTTTCATGTCGGCTCACATAGCTAAATATAGCCACCGGCCCTGAAGCTACTGACAGCTCCAGGGATAACCGCCGTCGGAGTCAGTCCCCAGGGCCAGACTCCCGGTGACCAAGCAGGGCAGAAGCAGAAATGCGTGGGCAGGTCCCGGAGCCTACGGAGCCCATCAGCTGGGATGTGCAGCTTCACCTCCCACTGTGTGCTGTGGTCCTACTATACTGTGCCCAAGGGATTCGCAACACCATGCTCAGTGGCTAAGTACAGTCCCATTTCTTTATTTCACCAAATTTTTAAAAAAGATTTATTTATCTCCCTGCCATTGTTTTGCACTCACTGTCTACTCTCTGCGTGTTCTTCTGTGTCTGCTGGTCTTCTCTTTTTTTTAGCTCTATTTATCTATTTATTTATCCCCTCTTTGCTGCTTGTGCTCACTGTGTCCATTTGCTGTGCAGTTTTCTGTGTCTGCTTATCTCCCTTTGTTGTGTGATCCTGCTGTGCGTGGGCAGGCTTCCCTTCACCAGGAGGCCCTGGGAATCAAACCTGGTGCCTCCCATATGGTAAACGGGAGCCCAACCAATTGAGCCACAGCCGCTTCCCTGCTTGTCTTCTCTTTATGTGGCCCCGGGAACTGATTCCAGGACCTTCGGGAGTGGAGAGAGGCGCTCAATCTCCTGTGCCACCTCGGCTCCCTGGTCTGCTGCATCTCTCACTGTCTCTCCTCTCTGCTGTTTTTGTTGCGTCATGTTGCTGGAGCTGCTGGGCCATGCAGCACCTCATTGTCCCACCCTCGGAGAAGGTCACTGCACCGCAGCCCCCCTCCTCTCTGACTGAGGCTCAGGGGCCCCTTCAGTCCCTCGGACACTCTCCCCCAAGGCCCCAGAGCGCCCAGGGCTCAGCTTCCTCGGATTCCTCAGGTGCCCTCTGCTTCCTGTGGAACCCTTTAGTTCTGCAGAACTCTCAGCCGCTGTCTCTCTCTCTGCAGTTTCTGGGATTTCTAGGGGGGAAATGAGGTTTCTTCTCAATCTCCGAAGAGAAAAGAACTCATTCAACCCTTCCTGGAGGGCTTCCTTCTTCCAGGTTCCTTACAAATTCATTCATCTTTTCAAACTTCTCAAAATACACACACACACACGCCCACATGGAGGAGAGGGAGCTTTTACTGCTTGGAAGTCAGAAAGTGACTATCGTAAGTGACAAAACATCCTGTCCCACTGTTGCGGCCAGCCGGAAGTAACCCAAACGGCACTCTTGGGAGCACGGATGAACAAAGTTTTATTACGTGCGGGCCCAGAGGAGAGATCACTCTCCAAATTCTGAGCCCTGTTTCTCGATTTTCATAAGTTTATATAGGTACACTAAGCGGGCAAATTCCTGAGCAAGCAGACAGGCAGGGTTACAAAGGCAGAGGAGCAAGGTTAGTTTATCTTTCTAAAAGCAGAAGGCCGTTAGGGAGTGAAAAGAGTCATTATCTGTATAGAGGTGTAAATTTCAATTCAAAGGGGCAGCCTGGGGTGCTTATCTTCCTGATTGTGGATTCCATGGAGGAAAAGGGGAGAAGAAGGGGAGAGAGGGACCAGGGACCGAGGGGAGTTTATTTTCCTAAAG
>JAQZBX010072338.1:0-15084 GCA_029593785.1 Cabassous unicinctus | reverse complement strand
TTTTTTTAAGATACTTAGATTACATAAATGTTAAACAAAAAATATAGGGATTCCCATATGCGCTACCTCCCGCACCTCCCACAACCACCCACATAAACATCCTTCATTAGTATGGCAACTTAATTGCAATTGACAAATACATGCTGGGGCTTTGCCATTAAGCATAGGCCATAGTTCACACTGCAGACCATACTCTCTCCCACACAGTTCTGCATGTTATATCATGATATAAAATGGCCTATATCTGTCATTGCAAATTCATTCAGGACAATTCCCAGGTCCTGAAAAAGCCCCTGTATTACAACTGCTTTTCTCTCTGCCTGCCCCCAGAGCCTTCAGTGGCCACTGGTGCCAACTCAATGTTGTCATTTATTCCGTTGCTTGAATCACAATATGTCTATAGTAGAATAGCAGTAAGTCCACTCTAGTCTGTAGCTTTTCCCCCCATCCTGAGGAGTCTGGGATGGTGATACCCACTCCACCTCCAATTGAGAGGGTGCTTATATCCCATGGATAAGATGGATGGGATTATCCTGCCTGCAGTTGTAAATGCTCTCCATTCCTTGGGATGGCCATTGCCCATCATCATCTCCTGACCAGTATTCCTGAGTGAGTCCAATGAGCTGTAGAGTAGGAGTTGTTGCTCCACCAAGTTCCAGGCCCGGTTGGCACATAGATATCACAAAGACTTAGGTCTCTGTATGTACACCTACAAACTCCTGCACCAAGTATAAGTTTAAATACAAGGGATTGCTGAGCCACATGCAGGAAAGACATAGTTGAGTACATCTCTATCACTTTCAGGAGCACAAACTCCAAAGTAGGGCCCACTGGCAAGGCACTAAACTCCAGAGCTCTCTGCCCTGACATAGGACCTGGGTGTCTCCAGAGCCCTCAGGAACCTCACTATTTGGGGTGATATGCACTTTTGAATTCTATGAGATCCCACTGAGATGTGCGTAAGCGTACCCTCTGGGATGACCTCATGACTCATTTTGAAGTCTCTTAGCCATATAAACTCATTTGTCTTTACCTTTTCCCCTTTTATTCAAGTTCTTTTTCCTGGCACATTGCCATTTGGTGCTTGGTATAAATGCCTAGGTGCTAGGGAGGATCATCCCCAGGAGTCATGTTCCGTGCTGGGAGGAAGGTAATGCTTTCATATGCTGAGGGTGGTTTAGAAAGAGCCCACATTTGAGCAACAAGGAGGGTTTTAGGAGTTAACCTTAGGCACACCACAACAGTAGGCTAAGTTTCAATTTCAAGTGCAAAGACTCATAAGGCTAGTCATCAATATCAAGGGCCCATCAGTGGATCATCCTCTTTTGCCCATCACTGCCCCTGTACTTGGGGGACTGTTGCTGCTCCCTTAGAGAATGTGGCAGAGCTCTCCAGGATGGGAATTCAGTATTCTCTCATTTATTGAGTGATTCTCCACCCACTGTGACAATGCCCCATGAACATTTGACCATTTTTATATAACTTATATTTATGCTTAGGTGAACTTCCTCCCATGCATCCCTCATCCCTGACACCCCCCCAACAATGATCCTCCCCTACCCCAGCTGCAACTCTTCTGTGATCCAAAGCTTCTTCAAAGATGAAGCCATTACAATAGTGAAAACAATTAATAGGAAAATGAAATAATAATGATAAGTTTAAATGTAAGAAATAAAATACATAAAAATTTAAAAAAACAAAAATAAAATTGAAAGATTGGGATATTAAAAAAATGAAAAATAAAAAAAAAAAAGTTTGACCTTTTGTCTTTCATCACTGCAATATCTGGTGTCCAGTCTGTACCATGGCACCTTCCCCCTCTCATTCCCCAGTCACTGTTTTTCATTTTTATTGCAAAGAAGTTTTAGGTCACAGCAAAGTCACCCACAAAATACAGGAGACTCATATACCCAACATCCTCCCCCTTTCTTCCCCCCATATTAATACATTTTTATTTGTGGATGGTAGCATTGTTATAACTGATACACATATAGTGAAACATAGCTACTAAACATTGTCAATTGTTTACACTATGGTTTACATTTAAGACCATACCCTTTTATAAATTTTGATGATATTTACCATGTCCTGTGTCCATCACTGTATGGTAATGAAGAACATGTCCACTGACCACTAAATACTCCTTGTTTGATCTATTCTATTCCTCCCACCCCATCCCACCAAGGCCCATGACAACCCCCTGGCTTAACTCATTGGATGACAAGATTCATAGTTACATGCAACAAGAGGTCTTGACACACTGGTTTGTCCTCCCCTATTAGGAACAACACTTGCTCTTGAGAGACTCCCACCTGTCAATTTCTGAAAAAATTGGTCCTCCCAAAGATAGGAGTCCAACTCTTTCCCGCTCATTATGTGGGTCTCCACTCACTGGTACAACACATTGTGACAGAATGAACACTCACACAGTCCCTAGAAGCCTGCTCCAAGTGTGCCCTGTCCTGAATGCCCCCCCAACCAACACCCTAAACCAGTGACCCTTCCTTGTCATATTGCCATAAGAGCATTCCCACCTCTTAACTTTCAACCTCATACCCACAAATCCCCAATGTTCACCTGGTCCCTCTCCCAACCCTTTCCCCAGTATCCTGGACCTTCTAATCTACCCTTCCCAGTCTACCCACCTGTCAACCCTGTGCCACCCAACCCAATAATATCACTACCCTCCTGTCCTATCCCTTCAATACGCAACTACACTCTATCTCTTTGCCATAGATTACGTCCATATGGGTGATGGCTCACAACCTTCTTTTCTCTTTCTATTTATTATAAACCTATCTTACAGACAATAGCTTTCAGAGACTGCTCAATTTCCTTAATATATATCAGTGAGGTCATGTACTGTTCATCTCTCAATGCCTGGCTTGCTTCACTCAACATAAGGTCTTCAAGATTCATCTATTTTATCCCCTGTGTTAGCACTTTGTTCCTTCTTATAGCTGAGTAATATTCTATTGTATATATGTACCACATTTTGTTTATCCATTCATCTGTTGATGAGTACCTGGGTTGATTCCAACTTTTGGTAATAGTGAACAGTGCCTCTATGAACATTGATGTGCATATATCTTGTTCATGTCTTTGCTTTCAATTCTTCAGGGTATATACCCAGCAGTGGACCATATGGAAGTTCTATAGTTTGACGAACTGTCAAACTGTTCTCTATAGTGGCTGGACCATTCTACAATCCCACCAGCAGTGGATGAGGGTTCACATTCTTCCACATCCTCCCCAAAACTTATAGTCTGCTGGGGTTTTTTTTAATAGCCACCATTCTAATGGGTGTAAGATGGTATATCATTGTCATTTTGATTTGCATTTCCTTAATAGCTAGGGATGTTGAGCATCTTTTCATGTGCTTTTTAGCCATTTGTATTTCTTCCTTGGAGAAGTGTCCTCTCAGGTCACTTGACCATTTTTTAAGTGGTTGTTTGTTGTATTTTCAACGTGTAGGATTTTTTATATATGCTAGGTATTAGGCTCCTATCAGATATATGGTTGCCAAATATTTTCTCCTATTGGGCAGGCTGCTTTTTCACTTTCTTGATAATTTCCTTTGAGGTGCAGAAGTTTTTAATTTTGAGGAGATACCATTTATCTATTTTTTTCTTTTTCTGCTCGTGCTTTGGGTGTGAAGTTCATGAAACCATTTCCTATTACAAGGGTCCTGTAGATGCTTCATACATTATTTTCCAAGGTCTTTATGGTCTTGGCTCTTATATTTAGATCTTTGATCCATCTTGAGTTGATTTTTGTATAAGGTGTGAGATGGTGTTCCTTTCTCATTCTTTTGGATATGGATATCCATTTCTCCAAGCACCGCTTGTTGAAGAGGCCATTCTCTCCCTTTGGGTTTTATCTGTTATATTCTGTTTTCACCATTCTTTTTACACTTTTAGTCACTTTTATTGATATAATCTTCACTTATAGACTCTCTTCTAAGCTTTTATCTCCTGTTTTCTTTTCTTTTCAGATAGTAACACTCCTTTTAGTATTTCCTACTAAGCCAGTCTCTTGGTTACAAACTTTCTCAGTTCCTGTTTATCTGTGAAAAGTCTAAACTCACCTTCATTTTTGAAAGACAATATTGCTTGACATAAGGTTCTTGGCTGGCAAGTTTGCTCTTGTGGTATTTTAGTAATATCATACACCTGCCTTCTTGCCTCCATGGTTTCTGATGAAACAGCAGCACTTAATATTATTAGGTATTCATTATATGTGATATATTACTTTTCTCTTGCTGTTCTCAGAATTCTCTCTTTGTCTTTGGCATTTGGCCTTCAGATTATTATGTTCTTTTGTAGGTCTCTTTAAATTTATTTGCATGGGAGTACATTGTGCTTCTTGGACATGCATTTCTATGTCCTTCAATAGGCTTGGGAAATTCTCTATAATTGTTTCTTCAAATATTCCTTCTGCCCCTATTCCTTTCTCTTCCTCTCTGGAATACCAATGACAAATATGTTTGCATGTTTTTTGCCATTAAGTTCCTTGAGACCTCATTCAATTTTTTCCATTCTTTTCTTCATCTGTTATTTTGTATGTTTGCTTTCAGAGGCCATGTTTTCAATCTCATTGATCCTTTCTTATTTCCCCTCAAATCTGCTGTTACATGCCTCCAGTGTATTATTATTTCATTTACTGTGTGTTTCTTAACAATAAGACCTGCTATATTTCTATGTATGCTTTCAAATTCTCTGTGCTCACCCAGTGTTTTCTTAATATCCTTAATCTCTTTGGCCATTTCATTGAATTTAAAAGGAGATTTGTTTGAACATCCAGTATTAGTTGTCTCAACTCCTTTATTTCATCTGGATGCTTATCTTCTTCCTTTGACTGGGCCATATCTTCCTGTTTCTTGGTATGAATTGTAATTTTTTGTAGGTGTGTTGGCATCTGGCTTACTAGATGTACATATTCTGGGTGCAAGTACTCTCTTTAGTTAAGGCTTTCTTGCTCTTTTTTCCTTTTCTGGTTGTGTAGTAGCAGCTGAAGATGCAGCTGGTTGTACTATTGTACAACTCCACAGTTGTAATCTGTGGAGGCTGATGCTCCCTGCATTACTCCAGGAACCAATGAATCTTTTCCCACCCTTTTCCTCTGCCAGGGGTAGGGATAGATTTGCAACTTTGTGTAGCAATCCAAGTCATGCATGTCAATATCATCTGTAGTTGCCCAGAGAGATTGGTGTAGCTTAATGCCACTTCCTCCCCTGCTTGGGGTAGGGAAGGAGCTGCAGGTAGGGACAGGAAACTAAGCTGTATGGGTCAATACTGGCAACAGTTGCCCAGGTAAATTGACATAGTCCTGGCCTCCCTCCTCCCATACCAGGGATGGGGATGGACCCTCTGGAGTGCCCAAGAACCATATCCTAGTGGGCCAAAAGTACTTGTAGTTGTCCTGATAAGCTGAGATAGTATTGTCTCTTCTGCTTTTTAAGGGGTAGGGCTAGAATCACAGGTACCCAAGAAACCAACCTGTGTGGGCCAAAAGCATAAGCTGCTGTCCACAGAGCTGAGGGAAGACCAGTCCATGTCTATCATATTAAGGGGTGGGGAATGGAACCACAGATACCCAAGAGTACAGTCTGTGAAGGTCAAATGTGCTTGCAGTTGTCTGGAGAGGCTGAGGAAACACCAGACCCCACTTATCCTACTATGGAGTGAGTGTGGATCCACAGGCTCCCAACATTTCAGTCAGTGCATGCTGAAAGTGACTGCAGTTGACCAGAGAGGCTAAGGATCATCACACCCCTCTTGTCCTTTTAGGGTGGAGATGGAGCTACTCATGTCCAACAGTCCAGTTCATGCAGGCGGAGGAAATATCAACCCCCTCCTAACCTATAGGATGGTGGGGATGGAGTACCAGGTGCTCAAAAAAACAGTTTATGTGGGCCAAAAGCACTTGCAGTTTCTCAGAGAGGCTAAGGAAACATGGCTCCACTCTTATCCTATTGGGGTGTGGAGATGAAAAACAAGGTGTCCAACTATCCTGTCTGTGCTGGCTAAAAGCACCTGCAGTTGCCCAGTGAGTCTGATGCAGTCCCCATCCCCCACCCCAATCTAGCTTCTTTGCAGGAGTTGGGGAGCTGGAGCCTAGGCTAAGGCTGCAATCTAAACTGGGTAGAAAGAAGCCAGTCCTTACCATCACTGTGATTTTCAATCACCCCTGCTTCCCCTTATGCCAGAAGTGGAGTTAAAAGAGTGGCTACTGGCCTCTTTCTGACTTGGACAGGTTCAAACTTCAGCTGTTCTTAGGATTATACTTTAGCCAGCTGAATGTACTAATCAGTAGCTGAAGTTGGTGACTGACCATCTTTTCCTCCCTCATTTTTGGGAAATGGACCTTCCAACTTCACCCACAGAACAACTCCTGAGGTGGCCTGCAACACCAGTGGAGGATGGACACTGACTTCCACTGTATGGAAACCTCTACTCAGGAAACTTCACTGCAGATGTGCAGTCTCACCCTTCCATTCTCTTCCAGTCTTTTGGTCTCCTGGGCCACTCAAACAAGTGCTTCGGATAGCTCTGTGTGATTACTAACTGCCCTGTAGGATGAGCTGGCTCTTGAAGACCTGACAGTAGCCTTGGACAGTACCACCGAACAAGAACCAAAACCTAATTAAGCCTCTGGTTTAATTAATAGTTCTCATAAATTAAATAATATAAAATAAAAAGGAGGAGTTTATGAGGAAGAATATTTTAAGTGAAACCAGGCAGAAGTAATCAGTCAAATAAATAATATGCATCATTCTATAGAATAAAGTCTTTAAGATTTTTGTAGCATCATTGTAGAGTGGTGAAGGTGAAGTTTGTCTAAGCTTAGAATTTCCCAGAAGCAGAATCTGAGTTAGGGGTATGAAACAGGTTGTTTGATAGTAGGTGCATAAGTAATTGATAGAGGTTTGATAAAGTGTGCGCTATTATGAAAACCATCACATTTTGCAAACACAGCTTAAACCCATGTCTCACCTTGACTAAATGTATGAAATAAATTCTTCAAAATCATCCTTGACAACTGGTGAGGGCGATGAAACACTTTGAACTTGATTGACTTTCACCAGTGGTTGCTTGAGGGTTTCTGTCAGAAGTTTTCTTTCAGTAACACTTTTAGCCTTTTACATATTGATAGATTGACTTTCATTGGGGCCTGAACACATGTGGTGGGCCTGAGAGCACAGGCAGAAGATTCATATATAAAACAATCATTCACCATACATATCTATGGGAACATAAGAGCAATTCAGTATTTTATATCCTGATCCAAATAAACACATTGTAAAAAGGGTTTAAATAATCATATTTTCTGATTATGGATAAGATAGTGTATGATATTGTGTAAATACTATCAATTTTCTTAGCATGATAAGTTATCATGATTACATAAAACTGGGAGGTTGACCATAGATTAGAGATGATATACAATAAAGGAGTGTTAATGTATGTAAGATTTGCTTTAAATACTTCTAAAGAATTAAGAGCCTGTAGATGTGTTGACAGGGGCAGAGATAAAGCAACATTTGATGGGTTTATAGTAGTTTCTTATCTATTCCTCTGTACTTTCATGTTTATTAAGAAATTAAAAATTATGTCTAAATTCCAGGAAAACAAAACAAAATACTAAAGAGAAAATATCCCTCTTTTTGATCTCTTCTAAGAAAAAGATATGAGCAGCTATTTAATGGAAAAGGAGACCAACATGGCTGCTAAACATCTGAAATAGTAGTCAAGGATGGAGTTTTAGCCCCATTCAAAAGGAAAAAAAGTAAAATATTTAAAAAATATAAAGTATTTGTAAGCATGTGCATGGGTAGAACCATTCAGCATTGCTGATGAGAATGCAAGCTGGTATGATGACTTTGGAAAAAAGTTGGGCACTATCTTATATATTGAAAATTCACATTCCATTCAACCTATCACTTATGTTCTTGTGTCTGAATCCAAGGGCAATTTTCTGCAATTACACTAGGGTTCATATAAGGGGTTTTTCAACAACACTCTTCTTTACAGATACATATGGAAAGACTAAAGATATATCCAAAGAAAAATAAAACAATAATTTGTAGTGGAATGGAATATTTTACAACAGTCAAAATTAGTTCACTGCAGCCATCAAAAAAAAATAAGTATATTTTTTAAACAACTATGGCAGATTATCACTTCTTGAAATATGCTGACAGCATTTATTTCATGTTTAAACTTTATAATGGGACATAATTTGTCTATACAGAGAGATCTTTTGAATATAAAGGATATCAATCTTCAATTAGACACAAAAGATATTTTCCAAAGTCATAATACTTTCATCAAAAGAATAAATGTTTAGTTTATCCTAAAATATATAAAATACATTGTCAAGTGTAGGAATAATACAATGAACATGCAGATACCTAATATCTATGTTTATCTTACTAAAAATTATACAATGTTTAACCTAATAATTTTTATAAAGAAATATAATATAGATGCAAGCAAATTTCCTGATGCTTTTCATAGTTCGATAACTGTTACTCCCTCTCTCCACTGCTCTAGCAGTAACAAAAAGCATAATAAATTTAGTGTTAGTCATTCTCATGTGTGATGAATATTATGGGTTTTCTCACTGAAACGCCATTCCATCATCCTTCAAAAGTCAGAAGACTACAACTATGATTCTCCAGATTCCCTTTCTTCCTTGGTCTTCTATATATTATCTGTTTGGTCAGTTGGAGACGCCCTTCTGTGATTTGAAAGGGGAAAGTGGAGCAGGCATACATCAGTCCTGTCTCCATTTGACCGTAGATGGTATGAATCAAAATGATGAAAGTGAGTGTAGCCCACTTTCTCTGCTGCATCTTTTTAGCATCCATTTTCTACCTTCCTGTAGAGAAAGCTTTCATGGTGGATCAGTTCTGAATTATACTGGGGTGGTAGCATGGGAGGAATTCCTAGATACCCAGCACCAAATTCCCTTAGTGAAAAATGTCCTGTTCAATTGCTGCACTGAAGCATGATTGAGAAAATAAATGCATGGTGTTATTTTTCATTAAACATATGTAACATCAGAAAACATTGGGGAGGGAAGCGGGTGTGGCTCAGTGGATGGAGCCCCCGTTTACCATATGGGAGGCCCGGGTTCGCGTCCTGAGGCCTCCTTGTGAGGGCACGCTGGCCTGAGCGGTGCGGTAGGCTGATGCAGCAACCTCACCGCAGGAAGCGGGTGTGGCACAATGGATAGAGCACCCGTTTACCATATGAGAGGCCCCGGGTTCACTTCCCAGTGCCTCCTTGTGAGGTCAGGCTGGCTCGCGTGGCACCGTGGGCTGATGCGGCGGGACCTCGCAGCAGGGGGGAGATAAGCAGACACAGAGAAGACACGCAGCGAATGGACACAGCAGCACGGGCAGCAAGGGGGGGATAAATAAAATAAAGTGAATGAATCTTTAAAAAAAAAAGAAAACATTGGGGAAAATGGCCAATGGTGTAGACAGTTAAAGCTTAGCTCTTACTAAAACAACTGAGATGGAGTCTAGGGCTGCCTTGGCTACCTGCTTTGGGATACAGCAGACCAAGACACTGCTTCACAACTAACAGGAGTGTCAGGGATAGAGAAGAGAAAGGCAAAACAGCAAACTGTGAGTTATTGATCCTTCCGACCACTGGGAAAGGCTCCTCTCCTCCATCCCTGATATATCAGGAGAGGATAAAACTCCTCAGAAAAGGTATCTGACTAAGAGGAGAACAGAATTCTTTCTCCCTTCCAGCAGCTGAAGATATATGGAGAGAGGGGAGGGGTGCTCTGTGTCACCTAGGAGGATGCTACAAAGAAAAGGGAGTCAGTGAAAAATCTTGAATTTCTCCTGCCAGTGGCTGGAAGTGGTGCTTATACCCCACCCTCAGGACAAACAGCCTAAGTGGAGCTGCCAGTTTCCTCCTCCAAAAAGAGTGTGGCAGTGACATTCTTAGGAGGAGGAGGGGTCTGAGAGGGTGGAGAGAGTTCTATTTGTGGGAATTTTAGCCAGCCTAGTCCCACTTGGAAGGGAAACTGAAAGGACAGGGATAAGGGAGGGGACCTCCTCTGGCAGGCTATTACACCTAGCAGCCTAGATAAAGAGAGAATTTACATCAGAAAAGAGGCAGCAATAACAGGGAGAGAATAGAGGCTGATAGGCTTCTGAAAAGCCTTGCTAACCTGAGAAGGCATATTAGCACAGTGGAAGAGCTCCTGCTTAGCATATACAAGGTCTCTGGTGTCCAAGTGAAACCTTACCACACTCAAAAACAAAATAAAACCATAGAGGAGAGAAGCCAATCAACTGAATAAACCTACCAAGATAAATAGATGACTAGATACCAAAAAATATTACAAGCCAAATAAGAGACAGGAAGACATGGAAAAGTCCAATGAACAAACTAAAATGCAAGAGGCAATGCACAACATGGAACAACTAATCAGAGTTGTCCAAACATATATCATGAATCAGCTTAAAGAAGGGAAGGAAGAGCTTAAGGGTATTACAAAGAACCTGGGAGAACATACTGAAGAAATTGTAAACATACCTAAAAAGATAACAGATATGATGGTGATGAGTGGCATAATCCAAGAAATCAAAAATAAAATGGAAGCACAAAACAGCATATTTGAACAGGCAGAGGATAGAATTAGTGACAGTATATCTGAATCAAACAGAGAAACCTGCACTTCAAGAAATACTAAAGGGAGTATTGCAGATGGAAAGGAAAAAAAGAGAGAGAGAGAGTTGGACGAGAGTATAAGAACAACTAAAAAGACAAAATGAGTAAGAAAAACAATATATGACATACATAAGCCCAAAGAAAATATGCCTAATCTAAGTAATTCCATGACAATAATAACATTGAATGTTAATGGACTAATCTAACCAGTCAAGAGACACAGCCTGGCAGAATTGATAAGGAAATATGACCCATCTATATACTATCTACAAGAAACCCATCTTAGATCCAGGTATTCAGGAAGACTGAAAGTGAGTGGTGGGAAAACAATTTTACAAGCAAACAATAACCAAAAGAGTAGCTATATTAATATTGGACAAAATAGACTTTAAATGCGAAACTATTGTAAAAGAAAAAAGGTGGACACTATATATTTTAAAAAGGGGGAAACTTTCAAGAAGAAAGAACAATCCTAAACATTTATGCACCTATCCAGGGTGCCTCAAAATACATGAGGCAAACACTGAAAAAATTAAGGGGAGAAATAGATGCCTCTACAATTACAGTGGGGGACTTTAATACACAATTATCACCATCAGACAGAACATCTTCACAGAGAATTAATGATGAAACAAAGACTTTGAATAATACATTAGAGGAGCTGGACCCAAAAGACATATACAGAATACTACACCCAAATACAGCGGGATATACATTCTTCTCAAGTGCACATCGATCATTCTCCAAGATAGACCACATGCTAGGCCACAGAACGATTCACAATAAATTAAGAAAGATTGAAATTATACAAAGTAATTACTCTAACTACAATGGAATAAAGCTGGAAATCAGTAAAGGCCAGAGAGCCAGAATAGGCACAAAGATATGGAAGTTAAAAAACACACTCACAGACAAACTTGGTGAAGGAGGAAATTGCAAAAGAAATCAGTAATACCTTGAAACCAATGAAAATGACAACACAACAAATCAAAACAGATGGGATGCAGGAAAAATGGTACTGAAAGGGAAATTCATAGCCATAAATGCATATATCAAAAAAGAAGAAAGAGCTAAAATTAAAGATCTGCACACCTGGAGGAATTAGAATAAGAGCAACAAAGTAACACCAAAGTAAGTAGAAAGACAGGAACAAATATATGCACAACAATGTTCATAGTAGAATTATTCACTATTGCCAAAAGCTGGAATCAACCCAAGTGCCCAACAGATAAATGGATAAACAAAATGGGGTGCATAAATACAATTGAATATTAATCTGCTGTGAGAAGGAATAAAGTGTTAACCCACAGGATAACCTGGATGAATCTTGAGGACCTTATGTTGAGTGAAGCAAGCCAGGCATTGAAGGATGAACAGTACATGACCTCACTGATATGAATTAAGAAAATTGAGCAGACTCAGCTATTGCCTGGAAGATAGGTTTACAAGAAACAGAAAGAGAGAAGAAGGTTGTGAGCCAAAATCCAAATGGATATAATCTATGGTAAGGTGAAAGTGTGTAGTTGCATATGGAAGGGATATGACAGGAGTGTTGTGATATTATTGGGTTGGGTGGTTCAGGTTTGACAGGTAGGTAGATTGGGAAGTGTGGGTTGGAATGTCCACAGTACTGGGAGGAAGGTTGTGAGAGGGAGCAGGTATGTGGTTGAAAGTACAATGTTGAGAATGCTCTTCTGGCAATATGAAAATGACGTGTTACTGGTTTAGGGTGTTGGATGGGGGCCATTTGGGACAGGGTGCACCTGGAACAGGCTTCTAGGGAGTGTATGAGTGATCATTCTGTCATAATGTGTTATATCAGTGGGTGGAGACCCATATTATGATCAGGAAGGAGTTGGACTCCCATTCTCGGGAGGACTGATTTGTTCACAAATAGACAGGTGGGAGACTCTCGAGAGCATGGGCGGTTCCTAACAGGGGAAGACAAACCAGTGTGTCAAGACCACAGTCTTGTTGCATGTAACTATGAATCTTCTAATCCAAGGAGGGAAGACAGGGGGTCACTGTGGGCCACGAGGGGGTGGAGGGAGGAATAGAAAAGAATGAACAGGGGGGTTTTCATGGGCAGTGGAAGTGTTCTAAATGATCTTACAATGATGGACACAGGACACAGTAAATATCAAAATTTATAAAAGTTTATGGTCTAAAATGTAAACAATCATATAAAACATTGACCATGTTTAATAGCCATGTTTCACTATTTATATATCAATTATAACAAAAGTACTATGCACATATGAAAAGGTATTAATATGGGCGGTGGGGAGGAAAGGCGGAGGATGTTGGGTATACGAGAGTCCCTGTATTCTGTGTGTGACTTTGCTGTGACCTAAAACTTCTTTGAAAACAAAATGAAAAATAGTGAGATGCTGGGGAATGAGTGGCTGAAGGTGCCAGGGTACAGACTGGACACCAGGTATTGCAGTGATAAAAGGCAGAATGTCAAAAAAAAATTTTTATATATTTTTCATTTTTAAAAGATACCAATATTTTAATTTTATTGTATTTTTCATTTTTAAAATTTTTTTGTTTTATTTCTTATATTTATACTTATCATTATTTTTCCATTTTCCTATTAATTGTATTTGGCTATTGTAATGCCTTCAATTTTGAAGAGCCTTTGGATAACAGAAGGGTTACAAATGGGGTGGTGGAGGATCATTGGTGTGCAGTGTCAGTGATGGGGGATGCATGGGAGGAAGTTCACCTGAGCATACATATAGGTATGTAAAAATGTTCAAATGTTCACAGGGCATTGTTACAGTGGGTGGAGACTCACAAAATAATCAAGAGAATATGGAATTCCTAACCTGGAGAACTCTGCCACATTCTTTAAGGGAGCAGTAACAGTCCTCCAACTGCAAGAGCAGTGACTAGTGAAGGATGATGATCCACTGATGGGCCCTTGATATTGATAACTAGGCTTATAAGTATTTGCTCTAAAAATTGAAACTTAGCTTACTGTTATGGGGTGCCTAAGGGTTGCCTCCTTAGAGACTCCTCATTGCTCAAATGTGGCCTCTCTCTTGGCCAAATTCAACATATGAATTCATTACCTTCCCCCCAGTGTGGGGCATGACTCCCAAAGATGAGCCTCCCTTACACCAAGAGATTGCTACCAAGCGCGAACTAGCAATGCAACTTGGAAAATGACTGTCAAATAAATGGGGGAAAAGGTAAAGACAAATGAGTTTATATGGCTAAGAGACTTCAAAGTGAGTTGGGATGTCATTCCAGATGTAACGCTTACGCACATCTCAGCAGGATCTTATAGACAGCCACAGTGGATACCCAAATATTGGGGCTCCTGAGGGTTCTGGAGACACTCAGGTCCTATGGTCAGGGCTGATAGTTCCGGAGTTTGGTGCCTTGTCAGTGGGCACTAATTTGGAGTTTGTGCTCCTGAGAGTGAAAGAGTTGGACTCAATTATGTCTTCCACGCACATGGCTCATCTGTCCCTTCTATTTAAACCTATACTTGGTGCTGGAGTTTGTAGGTGTTTGTCCAGAGACTCAAGGCTTGGTGCTGTCCATGTGAACACTGGGCCCAGAACCTTGGCGAAGTTGCAACATCTACTCTACATCTCATTGTACTCACACAGGAAAACTGGCAGGTAGATGATGATGGACAATGGCCGTCCCAGGGAATGGAGAGAGTCTACAGCTGCAGTCAGGATAGTCCCATTCATCTTCCTCATGGAATATAAGCCCCTTCTCAATTGGAGGTGGAGTAGACATCACCATCCCAGAATCCTTATGTTTGGGGGAAGAGCTATGGACCAAGTGGACTTACTGTTATTCTACTATAGACCTATTGTGATTCTAGCAATGGAAGAAATTACAACATTGATGTGGAGCCAGTGGTCACTGGAGGTTCTGGGGGCAGGGAGAGGGAAAAACAATTGTAATACGGGGGCTTTTTCAGGATTTAGGAATCGTCCTTAGTGACATTGCCAGAATAGGCCATTTTATATTATCACATAACATGCAGAACTGTGTGGGAAAGAGTGTAGACTACAATGAGAACTGTGGTCCATGCTTAATGGCAAAGCCCCAGGTTGTGTTTATCAATTGCAATGAATGTGCCACACTAAAGAAGGATGTTTATGTGGGAGGGTATGGGAGGTGTGGGGAGTGGGGCATATGGGAATCCCTATATTTTTGTGTGTAACATTTATGTAATCTAAGTATCTTTTAAAAATTAAAAGAAATTTAAAAATAAACACAGATTAGAGCAGAACTAAATGAAATTGAAAATAGGAAAGCAATAGTAAAAGTGAACAGTACCAAAAGCTGGTTCTTCGAGATGATTAACAAAATTTACAATCCATTAGGTGGGTTAAAAAAAAAAAAAAGAGAGAGAGAG
>JAQZBX010072337.1:0-15090 GCA_029593785.1 Cabassous unicinctus | reverse complement strand
CCCTTTTTTCCTGTAGATTTCTTATAGGGGAACCACAAAAATGCTGACAGAAATGTCACTATGATAACAGAATTCATCCTCCTGGGACTGACTGAAATCCCTAAACTGAATACTGTCTTTTTTGTGCTGTTTCTCCTGCTCTGTCTCATCACTGTCGTGGGCAACGTTTGCATTATCATGATAATTATGGAAAGTTCTCATCTCGATTCCCCCAAGGACTTTTTCCTTAGTTAGTTGGCTTTCATGGATTTCTGCTGTTCTTCAGTCTTTATTCCAAAACTGCTGGTGAACTTCTTAGCAGGACAGAAAGTTATCTCCTACCAGGGTTGCCTACTTCAGTATTCCTAGGCTGACATGTTCCTGACAAGTGAGTGCTTCCTCCTGGCTGCCATGGCTTATGATCAGTACCTTGGAGTCTGCTGCCCACTGCACTACACAGGTCTCATGACTCCTGCGTTCTGTATCCACCTTGTGACTGCTTCCTACCTAATTGGTTGTGCCAACTCTATCACTCACCTGAGTGGCTTACTCAGTCTGTCCTTCTGTGTGCCCAATGTCATTAACAATTATTTCTGTAATATGTCATTGCTCTTTAAACTCTCCTGTTCTGATACCCAGTGCAGTGAGGTTTTATTTTTTGTCCTCTCCGGAGTGACATCCGTGTCCACTTTTCTGATAGTGGTCAGTTCCTACCTTAGTGTCCTTTTCACTGTCCTGAAGTTACCTCAGCAAGGGGCAGATATAAAGCCTTCTCTACATGTGCTTCCCACCTGAAAATGGTGACTCTCTTCTATGGAACCATGATATTTACCTATCTTGGAACCAGTTCTAACTACCCACAGGACAAAACCAAAATCCTATGTATGTTTTATACTCTTGTTGCCAATACTAAAGTTTCTGATACATAGTGTTACAAACAGAGAAACCAAAGAAGCAATGAAAATAATTTTTAAGAGAAAAATATTTGCTCAGTGAACATGAATTTTTCAAGCAGAAACTTACCTGAAGAATATGTAATGGCATTATAGGCAAGTTCCTTGTCCAAATAGCTACAGGAGATGTGGGTGAAAAATGTAAGGTATTTTCAAAGAAGCTTATGTGAAGAGATATACTCATTATTGACTTGGGAAAAATATGCGTGTGTTTGACTATATGCCCTATATGTTATTTTGAATCTCTATTAACTTCATATGTAATCAATTGATACCTTCCTGCTCTGGGATGATTAGTTATAAAATATGATTATCAGTTTGGTAAAAGGATATAGAAGAACTAGTAGGTAGACAATCACACAAACACACAACACAGACACATATGCATACACAAATAAAATTGGGGGACAATTGGTTACAGAGAGTGCACTCAGTCTTCTTTCTTCCAAAAGCTGAACCATTTTACACATGAGTAAACAAAGGATTTAAATCTTATCCAAGATCAGGCAACACCAATGTTTTAGAGCTAAAATATATTTCATTGGTTATTTTGTGGGTCTCCACCCACCGTGACAATGTCCCATGAACACTGGAATACATTCATATACCTTATAATTATACCCCAGGTGAAACTCCTCCCAGGCAGCGCTATCTCTGACATCCCACACCAAATAACCAAGTTTTCAAAAAAGAAATCCAGAGATGATGAAGAGTGTCACCTCAGTGAAATTGGATCCAGCCATTTATTTCAACTCAACCCATTGACTTACCTGTTGTACAGCAATAACACAAATCAGAGGATTCAATTCTAAAATCTAGTAATCAGAACCCACTGAAATTCAAATAATGAGAGAGTAAGAGAGAGCAATTATTTGATGGCCTAAATTAATTGATAAGTTACACATTATTTTCATTTTTTTAAAAGGATTGACAAGGCAGTAATAAAAAATTTCCAATTTCACAATTGTGGGAAATTAGCATGCTAAAGTATTATATATCTGAAATTATTTGAAACGATTTCCACTTAGACATATTATAAATTACCAACAACTGTTACCATGTTTAAAATAATTCTCTGCTGATACGCTTAGAAAATATAAAGCTCATTTGGGTTATGAAGCTCCATATTTGTGAGTTTAATGATACCCTGTGTGTTATCATTACCTAACTGCTACTTTCAGGATTATTTTAGAAGCAGAACAATACTTAAATAAACACAGCTGAAAGTTCCTTAGAATCAATAAAGATTTATTAGATTTTGTTAAAGATTAATAAAAGTAGTAATATACTGCTTGTTTGACATGTTTATGCTAAATCCTTACTATACTTTACCATCATATACCCTTTCTTTCTCTTTATGAGGTATAACCAAATAAGAAATAATCTATGATGTACTTCAAACTGTCTGTGTGTGTGTGTGATTAAAATAATAATAACGGCACATATTTACCTATGATATCAGGTGACAACCAGTTCATTGTCAGATCGCCCTGATTTACAGATTAGCCTTTTCTTACTGTTCTTCTTCATTTATCTATTCACTGTTTTGGGGAACCTTGGGTTAATAATGTTAATCAGAATTGACTCTCAGCTTCATACACTAATGTACTTTTTCCTTAGCAATTTAGCATTCCTTGATATATTTTATTCCTCTACTGTGACTCCCAAGACTCTGGTCAATTTCCAATCCAACCAGAAAACCATCTCTTTTGTTGGCTGCTTTGTCCAAATGTACTTTTTTGTTGGTTTGGCATGTAGTGTTTTCTTCTGGGCTCAATGGTCTATGACCACAACTCTATTTAGCAGTCATGTCCCAGAAAGTGTGCAACTGGCTGGGAGTTAATGCCATGTGATAGGCTTCACAAATTCTCTAACATCAATCTGCGTGATAAGCGGTTTGGCATTCTGCGATTCCAGTATCAATCATTTCTTCTGTGACAGCACAGCTCCTTTGGCCCTGTCCTGTATGGATGCATTCAGCACAGAGGTGGTGATCTTTGCCTTACCTGGTTTCACCTGCTTAGTTCTCTTCTCATCCTCCTAGTCACTTACGTTGCCATCATCTCAGCCAGCCTAAGGACCAGTCTGCAGCGGGCAAGCAGAAAGCCTTCTCCACCTGTGCGTCCCACCTCCTGGGTGTTACAGTCTTCGATGTGTCCCTGATTTTCATATATTTACAGCCTGATAGCACATCCTTTTTTTTCCCCAAAAATCACTTAACTAATATTTATTGTGCCCCAACCAATTTCCAAATACTATACTAAGCACAGAGGACAGAACTGTGAGTCTTAAATTTGGAAAACATCTTTAAAGCATCAGCAATTGCCTATTAAGACAGTCCTGCTTTAATATATATAAGGCTATTATTAGATTTTAAAAATACATGACTTAGAAGTGTGCCTTGTTTGATAGTTTATATAAATAAATTCAACAAATCATATAACACAAACTCCCTGACCAAGGCACAGGTAGCTTCTGTGTTCTATACCATCATCATTACAAAGCTGAATCCATTGATCTACAGTCTGAGGCACAAAAATGTGAAAAATGCTTTCCTGAAGGTCATACATAGAAAAATATTTCCATGAGATATGGCTTTATGCATTCAATTATCTTAAAGATTGGGAATATGCCACTGTAACCTCAATTGCCTTAACAGAAATAAAATGATGACTTAGAAGCTTGAAATTTGGGAAGTGAATTAAAATCTTCTTTGTTTGTGTCAAATACAGAATCACTGTATTAGGAGGTCATTTAGGCACATCAACTATTGATAGCATGGTTATACGGAGGTAAGTAAAGAGGCATCTGAGCACCTCTTTAAATTTATGCCTTGCTACTGATGTGTGAGCATGTGCCACCCTGTAACCTGTGAAAAATATTAAATTGGTGTTTCATATAGCTAGGCATTCTGTTTTCTCAGCTAGTAGCAAATAGAGAGTAGAATATTAAGATATTATGACATGAGGACTCCTAAAATTTACTAAAGGAAGAAATGGCAGCTGATAACATGAGAGAAAAGCAGGAAAGAGTATAATACTAATGAAAGTAAAGCTCCAGGGAAAAGATTGGGTCAGAACAATAAAAATAAATATGTGTTCCAGTGAATAGACTGGGTCATTTCAGTGAGGTGCAAGCAATAATGGGGTCATTGAGTAATGTAGAGAAATTTTTAGATCATGTGGGATCATTTTGCTTCAGTAATTAAAATGTTCATCATTTATCTGAGTTTGATTTATTACATAGAAAAATGATCTGTTAAATAAATAAAGTATATTCTACATTAATATCATCAGAGCTTAATTTCCAAGTAACTATACTGTGCCTCTCTAACTTCAAAGACTTAATAAACAAATGTGTGTGTATGTGTGTGCATTTGTGTAGAAAAATGAAACACTAGCTTTAGTGTATTTCCTGAGATAGTATAGAAATATATAGAGAAATACTTGCTTTTCAAATCTATCAGAAATCCTTTGGTAAATATGAACCTACAGACTTAAAAGGAAAAAAATGTGTATATATTTGTTCCTGGAAGTGTGAATTGAAGGACTTAATAATTATTCTTTAATCTAAACCCAGACGAATGAACTTTCCCAGACATTGTTACAACATCATTCAGTACTGCCTTTATTGTGCATGAATTATTTGTAGTAATCAGAGGAATGAGTTGGAACATCATATTTAAGTTGCATGTTGAAAAGAATCAAAGATTAATTTGCTGAGGTTCTTTTTTGAAAACAAAATACGTGTGTATATATCCCTGAGGGAAGAGTTTGCTTTTTCTTATTTGTACTTCAGCATCTAGCAAAGTATCATATACAAAATGTGCAAGTAAATAATCTTAGCATTTTGGCATATGTGAGGATGTATTTATAGATGCATTTATAAACACATACAAGTTAATGTGTTTACTAGCTTGTCGAAGTAAAGTGATAATTCATTAAGGGCAAGGACTCTTTTGTATTCATATATATATTTTGTTTGGCATTTGGACAGGGGTGTACATACTGGTATTCAACAAGTAATAGTTTTGTTAAAAAGTTTATTCTTAGAATTATTTTCCAAACATTTTTATGCATTTAGTAAATATGGCATTGTGATTTACAGATATATTGTTTTTTAAATAATGTCTTTTCTAAAGGATTCAGATAGGGAAACACGAATAAACAGAGATATAGCTTGTATATATGACTTTAAGTAATTGTAGTCAACTGGTTAAAACGTTCTTATATCTCATATAACAAAAACAAAACTCTTGTAAAGAGAAATCAGTTTCAGTCTTGAGAGTGACTTAGGTAGCTAATATGATGAGATTTGTGTGTGTATATATGTGTGTGCATTTTCTCTTAACTACATTACAGTGGTCTGAGTCTGGCACGCTTCAACGTACAGTGTAATATTTTATATTATAAACTGTTTTAATATGTAGTGGACATCTTATGAAATTCTATGACATTAATGTAAGGATATGTAGATGCTACCTACATTTCACTCAATAATTTTTATTATGGCTATATATCTTTTCCTTCCAATCATAGCATCTGATTAATATTGTTTACTGTGAAGTTTTTTCCTGATCATTATTGAGAATTATTAAAACAATTATATTTTTTAAAATTTCCTTTTCTACCAGGTTTTTTTATTTTTTCATTCTAAATATAACGCTTATTTTAAAATAATTATGTAAAACATAGTTTTCACACCTTATTTCTATTTATCCTGGTTCTAATTTGTATGTATGTAGTTTTTCTGCAATTGCATTGAATATGTATTCTTCCATTGATAATTTAGAGTAGATTGCACACTTCTATATTTACTATTACTAAAATTATGTATTTATCTTCCTTTAAATTTATTAATGTTTTCTTGCTGTTCTGTTTCTAGGAGATAAAAACATCTCACACTTTATTAAATTGTTTTATTTCAAAAAAATATTTAAGGAATTCCCCAAAACAAAATATGGAATGAAAATAAAATAAATGAAACAAAATTGGTTAATATTATGTAGATTCATTCTCACTCTTATCCATACTCAAAAAAATAGGTCTATTTAAAAATGGAATCAAGAATATTAGCTGATAATTGGAGAAAGCAGTATGAAATAAGTTAGGATTTTGCATAGGATATTTGCCTTTCAAAATATTAAAAGGGTGGGGAGGGTGGATAATGCAAATATCTAAAAATAGCTAAAGACCAACAAATTAGAAAGGTGATACAAGAACAAAACATATATTTTAATAAAGGAAGTAAAACTATTAATGAAATGAAATATAATATAGAGGAAATATAAATTTATATTTTTAAGAGGAAAGAATTCCTATAAAAAGACAAAAATTATGAGAGTGAATCACAATCCAAAATCTAAGATAAGGTATTTCTTATACAATTTCTAAGAAGACACAGTAAAACAAATCTTTAGGATAAAAGGACACAAAGTAACCAATTTTGCAGAACATTGTTTTTATTATTCCATTTACCCGAGCCTTATTTCCTCCATGTATTTTTATGGCTCTCCACTTCTTTCATGTTGCTTAAATGTGACCTTATCATTGAAGATTCTCTGAAAAGTATTTTTGAGAACAAGTCCAACTGTCTCCATGTACCCCTCCAATAAGTTTTTCTCCATAGCACTTATCACATGTACTTCATCATTTGTTCACCTGCTCCCATGCAAAAGAGTATCACTCTATGTCAATCTTTTTTTAAAGCATATTTTTTATTTATTTTTAAAAGATATTTAGATTACATTAAATGGTACATAAAAAAATATAAAGGTTTCCCATATGCCCCACTCCTCGGACCTCCCACTTTTCCCCACATTAACAATTTCTTTCATTAGTATCGTACATTCATTGTAATTGATGAACACATTTTGGAGCATAGTCATTAAGTATGGATTATAGTTTACATTGTAGTTTACTCTTTCTCCCACTCAATTCTGTAGGTTATGGCAGGGTATATAATTGCCTGTATCTGTCATCACAATGTCACTCAGGTCAATTCCAAGTCCTGAAAATACTCCATATTATACCTCTTTTTCCCTCCCCCTGATTTCAACACCTCCAGTGGTCACTGTTAATGATATAATTTCTTCCATTGCTAGAATCACAATGAGTCTATAGTAGAATACCAGTACCTCTACTCTAGTCCATATTTTATTCCCCAATCCTGAGGATTCTGGGATGATGATGACCACTCCACTTCTAGAGGACTCTTCGATTTCATATGGCTGATGGATGGGGATCTTGCTTGAAGTTGCAGATTCTCTTGGTTCCTTGGTATGGTGGTTGCCCATCCTCACCTCCTTGTTAGTTGTCCTATGTGAGTCCACTGAACTGGAGAGTTGGTGTTGCAACTCTGCTGAGGCTCAGGGCCCAGCTGGCACATGGCCAGCCCGGAGATTAAAGTATCTTGGACGTACAACTTCCAACTCCAGCACCAACTATAGGTTCAAATAAAAGAGACAGAAGAGACATGTCTATAAAAGTCACTTCTGAGTCCAACTTTGTCACACTCAGGAGCACAATCTACAATGTAGGTCCCACTGGCAAGGGACCAAACTCCAGAGCTATCTGCCATGTCTGTAGGACCTGTGTGTCTCCAGAGCCATCAGGAGCTCCACTGTTGGGTCCCATGTCATTCTTGTTAGACCTCTTCACAGTTCCTCACCTGCACAGTCCAGACCCTACATAGGGTCTCTGCACTGGTCTGGAACACCTTCTTCCCATGTACCAGTATGACTAGCTTTTCTCTTCTTCAAGCTTTTGATCAAATGCAAACTTTTATATTTAGGTTTGTCCTGACCATATTATTTCCTTTTGCTTCCTCATGCCCTTGTTTGAGAACATATTCACTATCTGGTCTTATATTTTATTTCTTTTTTAAAATAGTACTTTCCACATTCAAACATGGCATATCACTTATTTCTGTTTAATTTTCTGTTTCTCACAGCCAAAATACATGCCCCAAGAAAACAAAATCTTTAATTTTTTGCTATTGAACAGTGCCTGGTACAATGAATGTATTCAATAAAATGTTTGCTGGATAAATGAATAAAATGCACTGGCATGTTTAGACATGTCTCGTCTAGTGTGTAATTTATCCAACAAATAAAACACATTTCAGAATTTTAATATCTGAAAAACATATTTGAGAAGGCTAAAATTCCATATCCACATTTGAGCCTTAATTTCTCTGCACTATGATTCATTTATACAAGCTGATTATAATTTATCCATATATTTCAATAAATGTCCAAAGTTTAAGATAAAGGAGTAACATTTTCTGACAAAAGTGAAATTTAATTTAAAATTAATATTCACAATATAAAATTGAAAGACTGTTAAACTAGAAAATTATAAATAAATAATACTATAAACCTAATCTTAAGTTATCATTGGTCAAATAGGAAATAAAATTTTGATACTTGACTCTTTATATAATGGATTACAATATAAATAATGCATATCACTAAACATAAGATAGAGGTAAAGTGGCTCTCAGTTGCATAATCGAAACTTTAAATTTCTTTATTCTTAAACAGGTAACAAAATATAAATGATACAGTTACCCAAAGGTGCTAGAGAAAGAACAATGAGCTCAACTTTAAAAAGTAAAGGAAATAAGAGTGATGAAACTAAAATAAGACAAATAGCCAAAATTAACTTACATTTAATAAAAAAAGAAAGAACTACAGAACGATTCTTTAATAAACCACAAAAAAAGAATTATTTAAGAGAAAAATGTCAAAGACAAAAAATCAGGACAAAGATTTAATGAGTTAGGAGATGAAACTCTATCATCGTTAAAAGCAGAAGAGATTTAAAATCTGGTCAGACTTTTTGACCATGACAGAGTAAGTGGTATCAGAATAGACATGACCTCATAAAAATCTCTAAACATGGACAAATGCAAATGCAAATACTTTCTGGCTTTGGATAACAGATAGCACAGGTCAGTTTTTCATGAGATTCTGGAATCATGTGAGAAGAGCATTATGTTTACCCTGTCTTTACAGACTGCTCCTCAAGGAAGTAAAGAGTGCAAGAAGAGTATAAAGGTCTGGTCCTGCAGAACTGAAAAGGCAGAAATTGTAGATTCCAGCAGCTGAAGAAGTGAAACAGTCAAGACAGGGAACCCAGAACAGGGGCTCCAAATGCCTGTGTGGGGATTCCCTGTAGGACTAGGCTTAAGTCTGAGCTGCATATGTGCAGGGGGGACTATAGAGGCCTAGTCAAGAGACCCTGGTACAGGGCTGAGAACACAGCAACTACAAAGATCATGAGTTGATGGGAGAAGTTGGAGTCATGGCCCCACCATTATGAAGAATATCTCTGATTGACTCAGGTATTAAGTTGATACATAAAAACCCATACATTAGAAGTAAGGGCCCTGGTCTTGAGTAAAAGACATACCCTAAGCTTAAGGACAAAACCAAATATGTCTTCCTTATCAAATAATAAAATGACTCAGAGTTTTAAAAGGCACTTGAATAATTCATTGCCTGCTAGAGCAAAACTGAATAATCTTTAAAGTAAAATAACATAATCCAGAGCCTCTATAATATATTAGGCATAAAATAGTGTATATAATAAAATACTTAAAACAAGACAAGGCAAGAAAGTGTGGATTATATGAGTAAATATAAAAGTTAATGGAAATATATTTCAAGATGATCCAAAATGGAAAGTAAAATTATCTGAAATCAAAAGTGTGGCATATATGACTTGGCATTTTGTCCCTAATACTTCTTGCACTTTCCCTCTCCCCAAATTGCAGCAGCATTCCTGAGTAGTTAAAAAGGCAAACCTGAGGAATTGGTTGTGAACTGGTAAGTGATCAGTAAATCTTGTAACACTACATTCCTTAGAATTCCTGCTGCCCCTATGTGCTTTCCTCATCTGTAACTGGACATAAATTATTAAATACCTCTCCTATTTTGCAGGGAGCATGGACAATTGACTTAAAAAAAATGTTGTCTCTCCTCCCACTTCTGAGGATGAGGACCCCACATAAGGCCCCTAAATAAATGCTCATTATTCACCATGCTGGGCTTGTCTTTCTTTGGTCTGACATATCCACCTCAGTTGGGTGATAAGCTGTCATTTTTCCACAGTGCCTTTGCTATACTCAGGACAAAAGTTACATGGAAAAACTAAACGGTAAATTGGAAGCATAGAGGAATGTATCAGTAATCTTGAAACCAAAACAATAAAATATTTTCAAACTACAAAAGCAAATTAAGTAATCAAGAACATAGCTCTGTGGGTCAATAAAACAATGAAGAAAAATTAAATGAAATCTTATAAAAATTTTGAGAAAAATATCAATTTACAGATCCAAGAAGTTCTCAAAACCCAAAACATGTTAAATCCAACTCTCTCTCTCACTCTCTCTCTCTCTCTCTCTCTGTCTCCCCGCCCCCTGCCCCCACACACACAGGTATGAACCGAGGCACACCATACTCAAACTACAGAAACTGAAAGAGAAACAGTTAAAAGCAGTCATGGTGAGGGAGGGAAAACACATTACCTGCAGGAAAAAACACATATCAATTATGGCTGATATCCTATCAAAAACCATAAGACTAGAAGACAAAAAAAATCTAAAAAATGTTTAAAGGCAAAAATAAATGATAACTATATCTAGTGAAAATATTCTTAAAAAGCAAGGTTAACATAGAAGAATTTAATATTAATCAAGTTCAGAAAATTTGCTGCCCAAATACTCCAGTACAAAAAGCTAAGAGAAATTCTTCAGGCTGAAAAGCAAATAATATCAGAACAAAAATTCATTATATGATAGATTTTATTAACCCAAAAGAAACCAGGACAGAACAAGCAAAGGACCAAAAATAGATGGCATAAATTGAAAACAGCACATCAACAGTTAATTTAAATACAAATGAACTAATCACTCTAATTAAAAAGCAGAGTTATTGAGACAACTGAAAAATAGTAAACAATTATATGATATTTATTAGAGATTAGAGAAACTTACAAGTAAGAATAAATATGTATTTTGTAAGTACAAGCATATAAATACTATGGTGGCTATTTTACATTACAAAGGAGACCCCTGTATTCTGGAGGTATGATGGATAGTATAAAAAAATAAAGATCCAATTAATCATAAAAATGTAAGAATCCTTAATAGAACCTCAAAACAAACAAATCTAAAATTGATAAAATAAATGGAACAATAAAACTTAAAAAATAATAAAATTGAGAAGTTGTCAGAGATAAAGTTCCAATGGTTTGTTGTCATCTAGGACAAAGAAGTCAAGTCCTCTTTCTGTTTCTTACTCCTGATTTTCTGCCAAAACTATTTTCCTTTCAGAAATGTTCTGTTGGAATCCAGATAATAAAGATTCAATAATAAAAATTTTAATAGTCATAACATTAGTTCTGTAAAGTGTTTGTTCTTCAACTTTTATTTATCTATATAAAATTAAGATTAAGGGCTAAAAAATTGGTTTCAATACTGGGAAGAAAAACTCGCTGATTTTGCAAAGAATAAGCAGTGCTTTTTTAGGTGTTGTTAACATAAAAAATTACCAATAAACTCTAATTTGTTTTAAACACAAAGCTATCTACTGTCAAAAAATTGATGGCATTTTAATCTCCAAATAAACCTGTCTCAACCTCACTAAATTTTTGATGATTAAAAAAGTTTCACGTCCAAAAGTTCATAACTGATATTTTGTAATATCTTTATCCACACCACAAATTCTCTCCTGAAATTCTGGAGTGTGAAAACATTTTCCCTAAGAGTTACTTCTCAATCTATATGAAAGTCGATTTCATTACCATTAATTAAATGCAAAATTCGAAATAAAATATTTGAACTGATGATGCTTAGAAAAGGTTTACTTTAACCATTAAATTAAAATCACACATCTCAGCATTTACTTTTACTTTCTCATCTTATTTCCCATTTAATAAAATAAAAGCCATGTAGAGTAAAATTATTTTAAAAAGTTGTCTAAATATTGTAATAGATAGATACAATAGTACATCTGCTGTTTAGATGAACTAGGTGACGGCCAAGCCAGAAAAGAGAGGTTGCGCCATGTTTTCCACGTGATGCCTCAAAAACGCCCACTCATCAGCCGGTGCACAAAAGTCAACTTTTCAAAACCAGCAAGATCTGACATTACAAAGACTGTTTCTCCAGCAATTACATACCCGTATATGCAGCCCTGGCCAAACAAAGAATTTGCTCAAGTGTGTTTCCTCTGTTCCTATGCTATGTGACCATGTGTTTCTAAGATTTTTATGGTTTTTTAATTAAACAATAATTTAATCTAACCTTACAGCATGTGGATATATGTGGTCTTTCTTTAGCACTATAGCGAACCTCAAGAAGTGTGCTTCATTTTGTTGCTAATAAAAGCTGTTGTTACCAATGCCATGCTGATAATAAAAAAGTAAAAATAGAAATTTTTGTTTTTACATCTAATTCCTCTTCTAGAACTGTTCCTCCTGAAAGGAAAAGACTGGGTCTTATTCAGCTTCATAGTCCCAGGATTACTGGGAAAGTGCCCTTCGTTTAGTAGAATATAGTAGATGTTCAATAATTGTTTGATGAATAAATTGGTGAATTAATTATTTAACAAGATTGTTCCCTCACTAGTATAACTTAGCATATTAGCTATTGAATATAATTAAATAAGTAAAAATAATCAACACATATTTAGAAATTTTTCCATCTATCACAGTAAAATAAATCACCAACTTATTGGGAGAAGGTTTTCACTAGCTTGTTAATAAAAGCATGAATACAAAATATTAACCAAAGATGCGTGGGATATTTTTCATTCAAAGTTGACATGGGTCACATAATTTCAAAGTATATTTATACATTTATACCATGAAATCAGTAGTAGGAAAATTCACTTCTTCTTGCTAAAAAGGATATCCCGCAAGCCCAGCTGGAGACAGAGGTTATCTGAGATTCTCTAATATCATTTCTTTCTTGTACTTTCACAGTGTTTTAATTTTTTATAAAAGGGTTTGTATACATATCTACTAATAATGTAATACCTTTAGCTGTAATCAATATTCCAATATCCATGACCACACACACACCTATAATGAAATAAGAGTATTGATGATGGTTATGAAAATAATAATTAAAAAATAACAATAACAATATATACTTACATCAAGGCAGTTAAGAAAACAGTATTTAAGCAAAAAGTCTAGGTTTAAATCCAAAGTTAACACTTAATGGTTGCTTTGAAAAGTTACTTAAATTGCTTGACTCAGGTATCCTCATCAATAAAATGGTATAATATTAGGCACATCAGTCATTCAGAGCATGGGCATATGGAGGTATGTAACGGGGCATCTGAGCAGCACTTGAAATTTATGTCTTACTACTGATGTGTGAGCATGTGCTACCCTGTAACCTGTGAAAAATATTAAACTGTAGTTTTATATCGCTAGACATTCTGTTTTCTCAGCTAGTAGCAAATTGAGCATAGAATATTAAGGTATTAAGTCATGGGGACTCCTAAAATTTATTAACACAAAAATGGCAGCTGATAGTCTGAGAGAAAAGCAGGAAAGAGTATAGAACTAACGAAAGTAAAGCTCTGTGAAAATATTAGATCAGAACTAATAAAAGTAAATATATGCCCCATTGAACAGACTGGGTCAGTTCAGTGAGGTGCAAGCAATAATTGATTAATGTAGAGAAATCTCTAAATAATGTGGGGTCATTTTGCTTTGGTAGTTAAAATCATTTTTCTGTGATTAGACATGATTTTGACTTTTGATTACATAGAAAAGTGATCTGCTTAATAAGAAGGGTATATTCAACATTAAAAGGACCAGAGCTAAATTTCCAAGTAACTATACTGTGCCTTTCTAACTTCAAATATTTAATAAACAAATGTTTGTGTGCATGTGTATGTGTTTATGTAGAAAAATGACGCCTTAGCTGTAGTGTATTTTTTTAGTTAGTTTATAAATATAGAGATGGTTAATTGTTTTTCAAATAGAACAGAAATCCTCTGGTAATTTTGAATCTATATTCTTAAAGGGAAAAATATTTTTTTTTGTTTTTCCATGAAGTGAGAATTGCAGGGCTTGTAATTATTCTTTAATGTAAACCCAGATGAATGAACTCTTCCAGACATTGTTACAATATCATTCAGTACTGCCTTTATTGTGCATGAATGATTTGTAGTAATCAAAGGAATGAGTTAGGACATCATATTTATGTTTTATGTTGAAAAGAATCAAAGATTAATTTGATGACATTCTTTTTTTTAAAAAAAGTTTGTGTATAATATTTCTCTTTCTCCAAAAGACTAAGACGGTGAGTGTCCTGAGAGAAGGGTTTGCTTATTCTTATTTGTTCATCAGCATCTAGCAAATTATCATATACAAAATACACAAGTAAATATTGTTAGCATTTTGGCATATCTGAGGATGTGTTTACAGATGCATTAATTTATTTCCATATGCTAATTAATGATAATTTTCTCTCCTTTTTCCTACCTTGTGGAATTATAGCAATAATTCATTAAGGCCAAGGACTCTGTTGTATTCATATGTATATTTTGTTTGGCATTTGGCCAGCCATGTATATATTGGGATTCAATAAATAAAAGTTTTGTTGACAATTTTATTCCTATAATACTTTTCCAAACATTTTTATGTATATATTAAATATGGCATAGTGATTTACAGATATATTCCTTTTTAAATGGTGTCTTTTCTAAAGGATTCAGATAGCGAAATATGAATAAACAGTTATATTATATATATGACTTTACATATTTGGAGTCAAATGGGTAGGAAGTTCTCATATCTCCTATATCAGAAACAAAACTCATGTAAAGAGGAAATCACTCTCAATCTTAGGAGTGACTAAAAGTAGCTAATATGATGAGATTTGTGTGTGTATATATGTATGAGCATTTTCTCTTATTTATATGATAGTGGTCTGAGTCCTGCAAGCTTCAGTGTACAATGTAATATTTTATATTATAAACTTTTCTAAAGTATGGGATATCTTATGTAATTCTGTGGTATTATTGTTATATAAAAGCTACTGTCTGTTCACTCACTACTTTTTATTAAGGTGAAGAAATTGTAACAGTGAGGTGGAGCCGGTGGCCACTGGACATTTTTGGGGCAGGGAGAGG